>JAPJBO010001149.1:0-64065 GCA_030068145.1 Diplonema papillatum | reverse complement strand
TACGATGCAGTGCGCGTGGTGAGTGCGTATAAGTCGATCTTTCAGTGCGTGAGCCCCTTTGTCGCCTGGTCTTGCGTCTTGCTGGCCCGTCTGGGCTGGTCGCTTCGCGCTTCCCCTTCGTCTTGCATCACCTCGTCTCCACTCCCTAGCTTAGCGTCGTGAGTGCGGCCTGTACTCTCCAGAACCCGTTTCCTGAGGCCGCATCGGGGCCCAAAACTCCCTTCTCTCAGCAAGCCTTCTCCTGAGCATAGAACCCCGTTTCTCTGGGTTGGTTCCATGCATCAACTCATGCTTGTTCATTGAGCGCGAGCTTCAGAAAAAGACAGGCGCTTCGTTTTGTTTGTGCGTGCTGGGCGATCGTTTTCCCACTTGTATTTACCCTGTGTATATTCAGGTAAGGAATTCTGATCGACCACCAAAACACGCTGCCTACGTCTTTTTAGCCTGCACAGTACATTAAAGGCAACCCGCAAGACTGTTAGTACTAAAAAGTTGACGAGCCGACGCACAGGTTTCAATCCTTACATGGAGTAACAAGGGATTGATTGTCTCGACTCTTTTTGTTTGTGCTCTTAACCCGAGAAGGAACCATCAAAACGAAGTTCTTAGCAGTTCTCTTTTGTGCTTCGTCTGGGGTCTTCTTGTGCGGGATCAATAGGGACTGCCGGGGTCGTACGTACTCCCACGTCACAGGTGAAATTCTTAGATCGTACGAAGAAGAACTCCTGCTTACTTGCGGCGTTTTGCACTCCTCTCTCGTTGTCTTCGCAGAAGCGGTGCGTCCGAAAAACAACGAAGCGCAACGCGTAGGACTATCAAGATTTGAAGGACGAGGAGTCCAGGTCAAGAAGATGGTTGGGTCGCATTCAGCCGCCCTCACACGCTTCCGTCATTCTGCTCAATTTGCAGCTTTGCGCATGGAAGTCTGCTTTCGCACTTCGCAAACACATGCGAAGCAGTCCAAGACTCACGACGTTGTACCAACGGGAAGCTCAGAAGGAAGAAGAACTTCTGCTCACTTGCGGCGTTGTGCACTCCCTTTTCCCTCCTCTCTCAGAAGCGGTGCGTCCGAAAAACAACGAAGCGCAACGCGTATGACTATCGAGATTTGAAGGAGGACGCGAAGTCCAGGTCAAGAAGATGGATGAGTCGCATTCAGCCGCATACTCCACACCCGCTTCCGTCATTTTGCTCAATTTGCAGCATTGCGCATGGAAGTCTGTTTCGCACTTCGCAAACGCATGCGAAGCAGTCCAAGAGTCACGACGTTGTACCAGCGGGAAGCTCAGAAGGAAGAACTCACTTGCGGCGTTGCGTACTCCCTTTTACCTGTCTTCGCAGTAGCGGTACCTCCGAAAAACAACGAAGGACTATCGAAATTTGAAGAAGGACGGCGAGTCCAGGTCAAGAAGATGGTTGAGTCGCATTCAGCCGCATACTCCACACCCGCTTCCGGCATTCTGCTCAATTTGCAGCTTTGCGCAGGGAAGCCTGCTTTCGCACTTCGCAAACGCATCTTTGGTGGCGATGTGTACTGGGGGTGTATCGTCGAGGTGTGTTTGGATATGTGTGTGGACACGAGTGGCTTGGACGCGGGTTCAATGTGTGTGTTGGCAGTTGGTGGCCGACGTGTTTGTATTGAAGGGCGTGTTGGATATGTGTGTCGGACATGCGTGTTTGGCGCGTGTGGCTTAGACACGTGGGTTGCTGGGTGTGCTGGACGTGTGTGTGTCGGCGGTGTGGGCCACGGCGACTGCATCTAAACCTGTCAATGAACACAATTGGTGGACAAGTCTGGTGCCAGCACCCGCGGTAATTCCAGCACCAATAGCGTATATTAATGCTGCTGCTGTTAAAAAGCTCGTAGTTGGATCCAGAGCTCAGGTTGCAACGTGACCCAGTTTGCTGGGCATCAGCGTACTGCTGGTATTCAGAAGGCTGGGATAGTCAGCTGAAGTCAGCCCCAACGTCATGTTCACCGAGCGCCCACGCGGGGCTTGTTGCTGTGGAGCCGCGTGTACAAGTCTTCCGAGGATGCGTCATGCCCCGCTCGCAGTGCCGCCTTCTGCAGAATGTCGTTTGTGCGCGGTCCGATCTGATGATGTTTTATTTCGTATGAACCCCCACGTGGTAAAATGCAATCGGTGTAATGCCCTCATATCCCACAAAACCAAATTTGTGCCCCTATAACCCAGTTTAAAACATGCTGCCTGCGTCTTTTCAGTCGGCACGCAATACATTAAAAGGCAACCCGCAAGATTGTTGGACCTGCGGCTTGAAGCAAAAAACAAAGGCGAACACAGCACAACACTTGCACACTCTTCCGTCGACCAGCCAGTTCTTGATCCCAACACAACACAACACACAACACAACACAACACAACACAACACAACACAACACAACACAACACAACACAACACAACACAACACAACACAACACACACACATACAACATACAACATACAACATACAACATACAACATACAACATACAACATACAACATACAACATACAACATACAACATACAACATACAACATACAACATACAACATACAACATACAACATACAACATACAACATACAACATACAACATACAACATACAACATACAACATACAACATACAACATACAACATACAACATACAACATACAACATACAACATACAACATACAACATACAACACAACATACAACATACAACATACAACATACAACATACAACATACAACATACAACATACAACATACAACATACAACATACAACATACAACATACAACATACAACATACAACATACAACATACAACACACAACATACAACACACAACATACAACATACAACATACAACATACAACACACAACATACAACACACAACACACAACACACAACACACAACACACAACACACAACACACAACACACAACACACAACACACAACAGACGGCAAACCTGCGGCTTGAAAGGCAGGCGTGGCGTCTCCTGGGCCCCTGTTTGTCGCGCACTCTTCCTGATCTCGTCGACCAACGGCTCGATCACCGCGGGCGGCAGCCTGTTCTTGACCACGAAGTCCTCGGCTACCGCGAAGAAGTCGTCGCCCTCTCGGATGGTGAGCACCTCCTCCTTCCCTTCCGCTACTGCGACAGTCATGACCAGGATGATATCTGCTTCGGCGCCCGGCAGCGGCAGCAGCGCCTCTCCAGGGCTCCCGAGGGCCGCCTTCCCGGACAGCTCGAACTGCCGGCGGCGGCGGACCAGCCTCTCCCGCTCGCTGTCGATGATGAACTTCTTGTCGGACTCGTACTTTTGCTGCTCGAGCCACTTGGCCGCTTCTGCCTCTCTGCCGAATTTTCGGCGGGCCCGTCGCAGCATCTGTTCTGCGACCGTGCCTAGCCGGTGGCGTTCCTCGAGGAGAACCTTTTCCTCGACGTTGAGCAGCTTCAGCCGTTCTTCGAGTTCGACGCATCGCATGCCTTCTTGCAGGCGGAGCTGGCGGTACAGCTTGGCCTGGCGGAAGTCTTCGGCGGCCTCGGCCAGCATTTTGTCGTCGAGCTTCATGACGTCGTACTTGTCGCCGAGAGATAAGCGCCGCAGGCGCTCCTTGTCGCCTACGAATCTCCGGATCACCTCTTCTGCTTCCAGAGCGTAGCCGATCCCGTGCGTGTTGCCAGACGACGAGGCGCCGGGTTGCTGCTGCTGCTGCTGCAGCTGCTGGCTGGTGCTCACGATGCTGCCGGCGCGGCTCGACGGCTTCTTCTGCAGCGCGCTTCCTTGCCGCGAGGCGGCGCGGGACGACGGCGGGTTGCTGGGCACGGCTCCTCGCCCGGCGGCGCTGCCCCCCGGCGGCACGCTGTTGCCGGCTTGGCTCATTCTTTCGCTCATGTCTTCCCTCCTCTCCTCCTCCCCTTGGTGGTCTGTCTTCTCGCTTCTGCCTGACTGATTGTGCTTTGAAGACGCAGATGGTGTGTTTTGGTGGTTCGATCAGCTAACCTGGAAATGATACAGAATAAGAAGCCAAAACAAAGAGCCTGTCTTTTTTACGGCTTTACACGACTGCCAACTACCAACCTCAAGATCACCTCTTCTGCTTTGTGTGCGTAACCAATATCCCGGTGTGGTCAAAAGGAAGATATAGTCATCTCAAAAGGTTTTGTCTCGCGTTCTTTTTCTTTCGAGGGGCCGAGTTTTTTTCGGGGGGGGGGGGGGGGGGGGGGGGCAGTGCTCCGCTAACGGCACTTTTGGTGAGGAATTCAAAACCTGCTTTTTTTTCTTTGCGCTCCAGCCCCTGTGGCAGCCCCAGGGTTCTGCCCGCCAGCCCACCATGCCCAGCAGAGAGTAGACCGTGATGCAGTGCTTTGGCTACACGATACCACCAACGGGAAAATGCTGAGGAATTCCTCATGAGGAATTCCTCACCCTCTTTTTTCGAGCCTCTTTTTTCTTGAGGAATTCCTCGCACTTTTTAGAGTTAAAGTTCTTTGTTAGCGGGAGCACTGGGGGGGGAGGCCAAGGGATTCGCCATGCATTTTGCTTTTTTGTTGCCGAGGGGGAAAGGTTGTAGTTGGATATGATTCAGAGAACATAATGAACGGTAAGAAGGTTTGTGAGAAGAAGGTTTGTGAGAAGAAGGTTTGTGAGGATCTCCGTCGGTTGCGCAGGCCGTGCTACCTCCATACTATGCCAAGTAGCACACTTTCACGCAACACTCACTCTGTTGGATAGGGGAGACAATCTCAGTTTACTGTTCAAATAGGACATTGCCTCTCATGCACGATTGATGCTAGCATCAAGTCTTGTAGAAGAAGGGAAGGGGGATTGCAAAGACGGACTTAAAAAAGTCAGCGGCCTAGGTACACAAGACTTTCGGACGCGGGGCAATGTATTAATGTTGAACCGGGTAAACCCTGGGAGAAATTTGTTTGTGCGATTTTAACCTACATGTGTTCTGGTTAAACCGCTGCCAACGTTCTTTTTAGCTGTAATAAATACTGTCTCCAGGGACGCAGAAATTGGTTGTCGCAAAAATGGGGCCGGTGTCCCAGGTTTTACCCGGTTCGGCATTTTTTTCGGGGTTTGCGAAATTGCGCACTTGGCCAGAATATGACGACCCTGGTGCTTGCCCGCGCCCTGAGGTGCTCAATACTCAGCTATGCCGCTGTCATAGGAGGCTGCAGGAGCACTGGTGCAGTCGACGCAGGTGGGGTGACTACCTTGGGCACCAAAGCTGCCACTGACGAGCTTGCTCGGACGTGCAGGATTGAAAGGGAATGCGTGAACATTCCGCAACCCGGATGCAGAGATCTGAAGTGGTGACACATTGACGATCCTGTTGACCATGTCCACAGGCCCCGGATGATGCAGTCGTCTCTTTTTGAAGGAAGGGTTGACCCTTGAAACGCTTCACGCGCCCGGGGTGTCCCAGGTTTTACCCGGTCTGTCATTTACCCGTTCCAGCTTTAGTCCAGTTCAACATTATTCCAATTACGGTATGTCAATTTTACCCGGCATCTCCAACACGACGAGACGTGCAGTTGGGCTTACCGGGATTTTTCCTGAAAGCTGGGTCGGATCGTCGGTCAGCTCGGTGAGATGATGCCGCGATCGTCTCTTGAGATGCTAGTTGGTTGTCCTGTGTTTGAGGTGTGAGTGCCTACCTTGGTCCTACATAAGTAGGAAGCCGACATGTATCCCGTAAACGGCACACATGCTGGACTCCAGGGTTCTCAAAGCGGGTCACAGGCCCACCTGCCCCACACGACGTACGTGCCCAAGTCTCGTGCAGGACTACTGTAGCAGTCTCCATGTCTGCACCTTCCTCAACTACTACAGTCGGGTGGATTGCAAGAACGTGCTTGGAATGGGTATGTGCTCAACACCCGCACTGGTCCCGTCTGCGCCGTGTTTCGGTTCTTTAAGCCACGGACACAGAAGGCGGACCATCATCAGCGCGGAACCTGAGCGTCTGCAGACAGGACTGCGGTGCGCAGGCACTCCGCGGCGGGGTGGCCTGGCCAAAATGGGGGTAACGGTCGCCCCTGGAAGCATTTTTCGGCTTCAAGTGGGGCGCCAACTGGTGGCTAGTTCTACTACGGGCGGAACACAGCCGATCTTGTCGTTTTGTAGTCTGGATTTTGCCCGCTGGAGGCCAGAAAAAGTGTTCGACTAGCTTGCGTCTAGCGGCGAGGCTCCAAAAAATACCCCATTTTGGGGGGCTCCCTCCCTCGTGCTGGTCAGCCCGCTCCGGGCCCACCTGGGCCCATTTGGTGGAGTAGGGTAAAACCAACCTGTCTCACGACGGTCTAAACCCAGCTCACGTTTCCTGTTAGTGGGTGAACAATCCAACCCTTACACAATTCTGCTTGTCTAGGTTAGGAGGAGCCGACATCGAAGGATCAAAAAGCAACGTCGCTACGCTTGGCTGCCACAAGCCAGTTATCCCTGTGGTAATTTTTCTGTCACCTCCGGCGAACATGAAGCGAGACCAAAGGATCGTTAGGCCATGCTTTCACACCGAGGATCGGTACTGAAGATCGTGTAACGAGCAAGCTTTTACCCTTATGCTCTACGCGAGATTTTTGTTCCCGCTGAGCTTGCCTTAGGACACCTGCTTTAATGTGTAACAGATGTGCCGCCCCAGCCAAACTCCCCGCCTGACTGGTGTCTCCAAACGAGGATTCGCGAGCCGAAGCCTGTTTGTCGCTGGAAACGGATAAGCTACGGATCCGAAGACCCTAACCCCACAAGGGAGCAGCTGCCGGGCCGTCTAGGCCCCTTTACTCCCACTCAGCCCGCCAAAACCCGTTTGGGGCTCGTTTTGGGCAAACACGCATGGGGTTTCGGGGTCAGTGTCGAACAGATTTTTACTAGTGCAAAGGGGAGGGGTTGCAAAAACGTGCTTTGGAATGGATACGTGCTCAACACCGCGCTGGTCCCGTCTGCGCCGTAGTTCGGTCCTTTAAGCCACGGACACATAAGGCGGACCATCAGCATGGAACCTGAGCGTCTGAACAGCGTTGTGAATCGGGGTTGTCCGGCGGCTGTCACATCCAGGACCACCCTTGTGGGGGAATGGGGGAGAAAAGCCCCTATTATAGAAGCAGAAAAATTAGTATGGCGCTTTCTTTTGTTTGTGCGCACTAGCGGAGCTCACCTGCTTTGGTAAGTTTCCTGTAGTACGCTGCCAACTACTAATTTTAAGTACCAACAATGCATTGTTAACGCAAAGAAATCCGTTTTATTTTCTGACTCTGATGTTCCTTCCTTCGTTCTATTCCATATTTTCCTTTGTTGTTTCAGGGCACCGTGCAAGCTAGTTTCTTTTTTCACTTGATTTATCACTTGACTCTGATCTGTTTCGTTCTTTCTCCTTGCTTTTCATGGGACAAGACTTCCGTGTCCAGAAGAGAACAAAAGAGAACCGCTGATCGCTAAGGTGAAGGCCGAGAGGGAGAAGACGGGGAGACGGAAAAACGAAAGGGAAGCAACTAACGGATTGCCGACTGCGACGGACGCGCAGAGGCCGGTTCTAACAAAAGCGAACGAAGAGAAGATCCCTTCTTCTTCCAACGACAGCTGTTGCGCCAGCCACCCGGAGAGTGGCTTGCTTCCCGTACACCCCGGACTTCAGCAGCCATATACTAAGTCAATGCGGGAGTGAAAAAGTGCCACTCCCGCATTGCGGGAGTCCCACTCTCTCATTGAGGGAGTAACACTCCCGCATTGAGAAAGTCCCACTCCCGCATTTGAGGGACTGAGGCCGACGGCACAAACGACCGCAAAACCACTCCCGCAATCCGGAGTGAGAGTCCGGGGTGTATTCTTCTTTGGGGCTGTAGTTGTTGTTGGAACAGGGGGGGGGGGAGTGTTTCACTGCCACCCTTCACCCTCTCTGCAGCTCTATTCTCGGGATTTTCCCGTTTCTGCGTCCGGTCAAGTGGAGTCCATCCTCTGAAGCTGGAATTGAACGCGGGCGTCACACCCGCTTTTCGGATGTGACTCGGACCATCCTGTGGCACTCCAGCTTCTAAGGTACAGTGCAGAAAGAAGAGTACACTCCAGTCCGTAATTGATCACGGGACGCCCATGATACACCTAACCCGAGGTTCTACAAATACCACGTAGGATGCTCAACAAACGCCGGAAACATGACACGGTGCGCTCTGAGGTAATCACGAAAGAGAGCAGATGCAGATTATCGCCGCAGATTCTTTGCGTTCTAACCCAAACGACTTGAGCTGCGATTACGCTAGACGAAGGAAAAGCGAAGCGCCAAGGAGTTGCAGAGGCGAAAACACGACTCACGCGCGAGAAGAGACAACCGCGACGCCGGCGAAGCAGACTATCGCCACAGATTATTCGCACATTGTAGACGAACGCCTGCTTTGGGCACGCTGGTTTGTTCACAGTAACATCGGTGGTCGACCCGTGTATGCGTATGGTGTACGCGTAAGCGCTTTCATCCCGATGAAGAGATTTACTTGCAAGGCACCATGACCACCGTTCATCGAGCACAGGTCTTGATGCGAGGGGTATATCCCAGCCTTCTGAATACCAGCAGTACGCTGATGCCCAGCAAACTGGGCCACTTTGCAAGCTGAGCTCTGGATCCAGCCAAACTACAAGGCTCGACAACGTTCGATCGGGCAGATTTGTTGCAATTCTAACCCAAACGAATCCAGGCAATTACACTCGATTCTCGATCATTCAGGAGGAGAGGCGAACCGGCTCAGTTTTCGGGAGCGGGTGTGTTTTATTTTCGAGTATTTTTAGGACCAGGTACCACAGGGAAAACCTGCTAAACGGAAGCCAAGCTTCACGTGTTCGGCGGTACTGCAGAGCCACGGGCCTACGGGTCAAGGCACCGATATCCCAAACTAAAGCATCAAGACGTGGCGCACCTTGATGCTTTAGTTTGGGGCTTGGCGCTCGCTGAACACAAGCTCGTCGAGACGGTCAGTCACAGGGCAGAGCGGACGGGGTTGTGGCACTGTGTGCTGCCTCCGACTCAAGCTTTGCACGCTGTGGTTGACCGTCGCGTTCCTGGACCAGGAGCGAACTGTTTCTTTTTTTATTTTCTTTCTTCGAGTATTTTTAAGTGTTTCATTTTTGGTGTTGGTTTATTTTTACGGAATAGAAAATATCCCCGAGCAGCCGAACGAGAAAAAAGGAAAAGGACGGGAAGGCAGAAGAAGAAAGGTTCTCACTCCAGCCGTGCAAACCTCGGCTCGGGCTTGGCACCAACTCTTGTCTGCGGCCTGCTGGTCAGCCGTCCAACGGCTGTACTGGCTAGTGTTCGAGCCCCACGGTACGACACACCCCCCTGATACCTTTGTTTGCCGAATACCGGTAGCCACTTGACCAGTAGGCCCGTGGCTCTGCAGTACCGCCGAACAGGTGAGGTGAAGGTTTGAATGTGCTGCTCACCTGCCAGATTCCGGAACAGCCCGAGGCAAATCTGCTGTAAAATGCAAGAACCACAAGGACTAGTCGGGTAGATAGCGGCGTATCAGGCAGAGCATTCTGCCTCTCAATGCCATCAGCATCAAGTCTTCGAATCTCGCAAAGTAACGGATGATCATCATCAGTAAGCAAAACTGAGGCAGCCGTCTCGCAACAGAAGCTTGGACGATGCGAATCAGTCTGGACGTCTCAAACACAAGCCACAATGAGAAGCAATGATTGAGATTTGAACGCATCTCCAACTCTTTACCACGCATCGGTTTCAGGGACTTATAACCCCCTCTTTTCAGAGTGCTTTGCAGCTTTCCATCACTGTCCTCGTTCGCGTTGGTACCGTAACCGGAGCCCAGTTGGAAGACTGGGTGCCCCCCTGCAACAGAAGCTAATTGCCTGCACCAAACGCGAGAGCCTACTTTTTTAACCCGGCGGAGGTCAACTGACCGGAGCTACCGAAGAGAGTGTGCTTGCGTTGTGTGGTAACCTGATACGTTCGTGCGGTAATTTGATGAGGTTATGTATCGATTGTCAGATGAGCTTGAGGCACGCATGGGCGCTTGGTTCCGTGTGCGCCGCCCGATGCACACGGGGATTCGTTTGCGACAATAAAACCTGAGGGAAAATGACTGCGTGTTTATCCCACTTAGGGCAGACTATTTTTATTTTTTGATCCGCGTCCCCCGACCCTGAAAATTTTCCGCGCGCGCGCGCGCGCAAAAAAAAAAATAGTTTTTTTTAAAAAAAAATAGTTTGGCAGGTCACCTGGCCTGTGGGTTCCTGTGTGGAGGGGGGTGGTCTTGGTGGCAAGCGGTCGGGGGGTGGGGGGCCGGAGGGGTACGCGCCCCTCACTTTGCTTCTTCGGCGACTTTTTGCACTGGGAAATAACCGTCGTCTGCTTGTGCTCAGGCTTTTGTTGTACGGAGGGACTAGGTGAGCCTTCAGCGTAGAGCTGCTGCCACCGACAGTAGTGGGCGTCTAGTCGTGGGCCTTGCGCTGTGTATGCGACTGCCTCGCGAATACCATTGTGTACCTGGCAGCAACCGTGCTGTTCGACGTACTCGGCCAGAATTGGTATCGTACCCACGTTTCGGACGGGACGTGGGCATCGGCCGGAAGCCGCTTCTGCACTTCTTCCATGAGAAGCCGGATGCTTGCGGGGGCCTCAAACGTGGGGCGTGAAACTTCTCCATGACGCCTCTCGTCCACGACAGTACCGCACTCCTCAAGAACGCGGCCCAGCCGTCGTATTTGGACGACGAAAGCGCGTCTTTTGTCGAGATTCGGAATGCAACCTCACTGAACTCCTCAGGAGTGAAATCAGTTGTGAGGAGTTCAGCCAGGTGGCTTTCGGTAGGTGTGCGCAGGGGGTTCGCATCTCCACATTTTCATCGTCTTGAGGATGGTACGCGGAACCCCAGATGACTTCCAGACCTCGACGAACTTCATCCTCGTGGCCCGGGTGTGGAACCTTTTCCCCGTCCCGATGCACGACTTGAACGCCTTGACGACATCCTCCTGTAGGCGGCGGTCGCTCGGTGGCAGCTTGAATACCAAGCTCTTGCCCCAGCGTTGTATTTGTGGACACCGAAGGGGAAACTCGTCCTTACCCCTTGGATCTGCTTGAACCGAGCACGGCGATCGTCAGAGAGGCCGGGCACGGTGTCCAATGAAAACGGCTCGAATTGCCTCGACGGATTTCCCTTCCAGCTCTCCCCAAGAAGAAGACCCCTCCGCCTTCACGGTGGACTGCTCCCAGTCGCAAACACGGTTTCTGGATGGGACTCCCGCACTGCGTGCTTGCGCTGTTGGTTTTGCGCTTGCCGCGTGACGATACGGGTGCACACCACGTCTCTCACTTCCTGCAGTTTCGTGCATTGGATGCTGAGAATACCTTAGCTCTGCGACCCACGGCAAGGTCAACACATTTCTCAGGCTACTTTCTTGTTCTTGCAGGTTCTGAAGGGCGCACCGGGGGATGTCGGCGGTACGGCGCTGGGCAATCACGGTCTTTTATGATCTGCTGAAACATCTAACGACAGGTCGTTGATCTCAAGAAGGTGTCAATCCTTCACTGCACCAATCTCAACATCGATGGCGAAAAAACACAACACGTCCCTTTCCTTTGCTTGTGCCCTGTTTTTGCGTCAGTATGCAACACTCACTTAGTCAAGGTGAAACTGCTGAAGGCTGTACTTTCTCTCACCCGGGAAGGCGCGTCGGCAGGCGGAGCGGGTTCTCCGGTTTGTCCTCGGTCTGTGTCGGGTGTGCTTTGCCGGCGTCACAACTTTCGTGGTGCTGCAGCAACAGAGGCGTTCCGCTGACGTGTCGTTGTTGGCCCCACGAGCGGGGCTTGGTGTTTCCGTAGCCGAAGCGCGGACTTCAGTGACCACCTGGAGTCCGCGCTTCATGGCACCCTGTTGTGCCCTTCCCACGGCGAAAAAGAATTTTCTTTTTTTTCAACTATTTTTTTTTTCCACGGTTTCCCAAAATCTTCCGCGCGCTAGGACGCGGATCAAAAAAAAAAAAAAAAAATAGTCTGCCCTTAAGAAAAAAAAAAGCCTTGCCCAGGTTTTTGGGTTTCCTCACTAAAAGTGAGGTTAGCGGGAGCACTGGAGCAGTCAGTTAAAAAAAAGCTCAGGGCCGCCCTGATTGTGACTGCGACTCGCTAGGCAGCACTGACTCGTCTTCTTTTTACGGTGGCAATCTGCGAAGTAAACTCCGCAGAGCAGTGGACATGGGGCTGCCGTGTGCAGCACCAATGGTTGAAGTACCAAAAGCGGGGCTTCTGGGGTGGGGCAGCCGATCTTGTTTCGGGAGCACGAGGTCTCCCTCCGGCAATCGTGAGCAAGCAACAAACTCGAAGGTCACCTCAACTGTTCCCCCTGCAGTATTTGCACTCCGTCAACTTAAGGGCCACCATATATAACCGATCCTGAGAGAATTATAAGGCAAAACTGTTCTTGTTTTTTTTTTTTTTTTTCAGGGTCGCTCCAGAGTACCAGGGAAAGCCGCTTCACGTGTTCGGCGGTACTGCAGAGCCACGGGCCTACGGGTCAAGTGGCTACCGATTTCCCAACTAAAGCATCAAGGCGTGGCGCACCTTGGGGCTTGGCGCTCGCGTTGAACACAAGCTCGTCGAGACGGTCAGCCGCAGGGCAGAGCGGACGGGGTTGTGACACTGTGCTGCCTCCGACTCAAGCTTTGCTAGCTGTGGTTGACCGTCACGTTCCTGGACCCGGCAGCCTTTTTCTTTTTTCTTCTTCTCTTCTTTCTTTCTTTCCTCCCTCCTCGTGCAGCCGTTGATTCGGAAATGTTCCCTTCAGTCACACACCGGTATGTATAGAAGAAAGAAACGGCCTTCCGTTGAAGGCATTGCCTGGCGTGTGAAGGGCAGGCTAGTTTGTGGTGAGAGAAGGGCAAGATAGAATTCGTGTGCGCGCGCAGCTAAAATAGCGACAACCGAGTGAATGAATTGCGAAGGTGCGATTGGAGAAGAAGAATGAGACAGGCGCTTCGTTTTGTTTGCCGCACAGTGTTGGACAACCTCCGAGGTTGTTTTCTGGAGGGAAAAGGACAGCCCGGATGCAACCGCGAGATTTTCCTTCCTTTCCCCAGCAGCAACTTCGTTGTTGGAAACACTTCCAAGCCGGGTTTTCGCCCCTTACATCCCACGAGGGAACATAATTGCGCCGGTAGTTTTGACCCTTTTGGCTTGAGTCCGTGGTGCACAGTTTTGGTTCGCTTTTCCTTGGGTTGGATGGAGGCCCATACTATAGGTCCCCGGGAGCAACAAAGCAGCAAAGGACCGCGAGGGCTGCGAGGAGCCCATCAGCAGCGCCTTGGATCCGAGCCGAGTGGGTGCGCCTTTACTTTCGGTCGAACCATTCGCTGAGGAACTCTACGCTGTTTAAGTCCCCTGCGCTCGTAAGGATATCGACGTTGAGCCCTTTGTCCGACGCACTGTCCGACGAACGATTGAGCCCGGGGTTCTTGCTTATCAGCGACGGCGGCACCGTAATGCCGTACGAATCGGAGGGAGGCATGCCCGGCGACGAGCTTGCGCTCTCGTACGTTAGCTCCTGTTTGGATCGGGTGTTGGGGAATTGGGGACGCTCGAACACTCACAGGTTCACTGGGGAAGTTGATGCACCACGAAAGTCGGCAAGAGTTTTGGGTTAGAATGCAAAGAATCTGCAGCGGAAATCTGCATCGATAAGAGAACTGCACACAGCCTTCCTCATGGTGTGGCTATGGGTTGTGGCTCATAACAAACCGCCACGGGGCGCTACATTCAGAAAGTGAAAGTGTTTACGCTTTCTCAAGGGAAACGATACAACCGTTCGACAAGCGGAAATCTTGGTTGTTTAATGTTGAGACGGAATACTCCTTCGAGTCTTCTTCGAAGAAGATGACTCGAAGGAGTATTCCGTCCACCAGACGTGTGTCAAATAACTGTTATTATCCGAGTCTAGAGGTTTGGTAAATTTGAAATTCTCAAATTAACCGCTCTAGCGAGCTATCCCACTTATCTGGGGCAGGCCACATCCCGGACATTTCTCTACCGTTTTTTTTAGAGTGCAAGTTTTGTGGTATTTTGGTGAAAAAACTTTTGTGGTATTTTTGAGCAGTGCATAATACAGAGACGTGATTTTGGCCAAAAACGGGTGTTTTGCGCATCTGGACGTTTTTTGGCCTGAAGGCTTTGTCCCCCCTGACAATTTATGGCCCTGTAATTTAAAATACGGACTTAAAACCATAAGGGAAGCACTTAAGTCGGGAAAATATATAACGGAAGCTGCTTCCGTTATATATTTTTCCCAGCTTCCGTTATATATTTTTTCTGCTTCCGTTATATATTTTCCAGCTTCCGTTATATATTTTCCAGCTTCCGTTATATATTTTCCAGCTTCCGTTATATATTTTCCAGCTTCCGTTATATATTTTCCAGCTTCCGTTATATATTTTCCAGCTTCCGTTATATATTTTCCAGCTTCCGCTATATATTTTCCAGCTTCCATTATATATGCTATGTTCTGATAAAGATTGGAGTGTTTCCATAAGTCACCACACAGAAATGCAGGCCCAAAGTCACCGGAGAAAGCCTAACTAGATAACGAAGAAAGCCTAACTAGAGAAACAAAAGAGGAACAGCAACAAGATGGAAAGGCAACGAGACGCATCTGGAAACCCCCGACAGCAAAATCAGCAGCAGCTTCCGCACCAGCTGCAACTTCCGCAGTTTCAGCACCCGCAGCAGTTTCAGCACCAGCAGCAACTTCCGCATCAGCATCACCAGGCACAGAACCAGTTCCAGCACCAGCAGCAACTTCCGCATCAGCTTTACCAGGCACACAACGGAACGATGTTCCGGTGGGCGTAGGCCACTAAGGCCACACCCCCGAAACCACCATGCAGCGCGGTTCCATCCAAGAAGATCTGGGGGAGAGCCCCGGCAAGAGCCCTCTTTGAGCTGGCGAGGGCCAGGAAGGCGCACTTGAAGTGCACCGGTTCGCTGTCGTTGTCTGGGGGACCAGGGGTTACACTCCACACGCTCCCCGGGTTTGCGTCTGCAATGGCACGCAAATAGGGCCGCACAAGCCCGTATTCGCGGGCGAATTCTTCCATTTCCACCCGCTGCGCCTTCTGCTGCAGGCGCTGCACTGCAGTATACGAGAGCGACGTCTCGTGGTCTGCCTGCAGCGTCTTTCGGGCAGAGGCTACCCCATGTGGTGCTAAGCAACGATGTGTGTTGCTTCCAAACGGCCCCCTTGCCTACGCTCACTACCTTGACCTGGTGCCCAACCTCAATAGACTCTTTCTTCGCCATAACTGTCCAGCTGCACGCCGCATCACAACACCTCACCTTCCATTGACCTCGAACTTCGCTAGAGAAGACCTTCTTAAAGAATCTCCCTGTTTTGCTCGCGTGGCTGAGGAGAGCCCCCTGCAGTCTTCCCACTTCGCGAAGCAATCCTCACTTTTCACCCCGCCCATCGTCACGTCTTCTGCTTCCGCTGCTGCGACCTGCTGCCCTGCATCTGGGGGGGCTGCTCCTTCTGCTTGCGGTGCGTCCCGATGCTGTGCTTGCAGCCCGGCAGCTGGTGGGGCTGCTTCTTCTGCTCGTGGTGCGTCCCGATGCTGCGCCTGCACCTCCCTGGCCGCTGGTGGGGCTGCTCTTTCTGCCCGTGGTGCGGCCTGATGCTGTGCTGATCGCACGTGCCCAGAGGTTGCGCCTCGCGGTGCGTCTGGATGCGGGTTGTATGGTGCGTCCATATAGGCACCCGGACCGTAGGAGGGCACTGGGTTGTAGTAACCCGGATAACCCGCCGGGTAGGAGTACGGACTGTGCTGGTACTGCACAGTCTGGGGCTGAAAATGCTGCTGGTGCTGGTGCGGCTGGTGGTGCTGCGGGTGCTGAAACTGCTGCGGGTGGTACTGTGCCTGGTGAAGCTGATGCGGAAGTTGCTGGTGCTGAAACTGCTGCGGGTGCTGAAACTGCGGAAGTTCCAGCTGGTGCGGAAGCTGCTGCTGATTTTGCTATCGGGGGTTTCCAAATGCGTCTCGTTGCCTTTCCATCTTGTTGCTGTTCCTCTTTTGTTTCTCTAGTTAGGCTTTCTTCGTTATCTAGTTAGGCTTTCTCCGGTGACTTTGGGCCTGCATTTCTGTGTGGTGACTTATGGAAACACTCCAATCTTTATCAGCAACATAGCATATATAATGGAAGCTGGAAAATATATAGCGGAAGCTGGAAAATATATAACGGAAGCTGGAAAATATATAACGGAAGCTGGAAAATATATAACGGAAGCTGGGAAAAATGAGCCAATTCACCCACCCCCTGATCGAGCGTAATCGAGTGTAATATAGTGTAATCGAGTGTAGTAGAGTGTAATCGAGTGTAGTAGAGTGTAGTAGAGTGTAGTCGAGCGTTGTAGAGTGTGATCGAAATTGACACTAGTATTTTGGGTTCGACCACTGGTGGACCCCTGGCTGACCCATGAGCGACCATGTTGACCACTGTCTGGCCCAAGAAGTGCCAAGCACAAGCATACGAGGGACGGAAACCGCAGGTGTGGGCCTTCACCGTGGTGGAGCCAGGCTAGATTCGGGGTGGCGCCCTGGGAGGGACAGGGACGGGGGTAGTCACGCCTTAGTCCCAGGGCCTCTCCCCACCCATCTGTATGTGTTCTCCTGGTCATCGCTACCGCGCTGACCTTTCCCTCAAAGCCCGCTGCCCACTGCCCTACAAGAGACATGCTTTGCACTCTCTGAATGCCCATTGACTGTGCTCCGCTTCAGCCGACTGCTTTGGAAGAGGTACTGTGCTCCGTTTGGTGCCGACTGCCCTGCCAGAGACGTGCTTGCAGACAGAGGTCGGCCGCCGCTACTTTGGTTTTCTCTCGCGTCTTCCCAGCTCCGCCACCTTCCCAGAGGCTTGGGGAGAGCCACGTGCTCCGGCTGTAAGGGACGAGACCGAGGTGCGACGCTGGCCCCGGTCGCAATCTGTATGTGCCGGCCCGGCCCGATTAGGCCTTTGGAGTACCGCGTGAATGGCGCGATTGGGCCCACGCGCATGCAGCCTGTCTGCTCGCAGTCACGCCGGCCGGCCCGCAACCGCAACCACATTCGCTTGTGCCCACACACCAGCTCTTCTTATCGAGCTAGCGATCCAGCTAAGGAGCACAACCGAGGATCCGAGGCGGAATCATGCCCCACAGTGGCCGCACGAGAGCAGACAGCGATGAAGGCCGCAGGGACAGGGTGTGTCAGCCACAATAACGGCAGGTTCCTCCCGCAGACGCACTACCCATCGGAATGTGACAGCGCAAGTAGGCTCGATGGAAGCACGAAGTGAAGCAGGATAGACGAGCTACGGAGACGAGACGAGTCGTGTACCAGGGGCAGGCCGGGACGATGAACCGCATGAAGCCGAAGAAAAAGTTCAAGAACGAAGCAACACCACAAGCCGCGTGCAGCCAAGCAGACCTCCCGGAACCTACGTGGGCAGTAACGAGGAGCCAACAGATGAGTGTCCACTGAACCCCCTTGCCAATACCCCCAACGACTATGGCACGAATTGCGCAATGCCAGACGGTAGCGTCTGACAATGGCATGCGTGACATTGCAGTGCCTAAAGGTGAGATTAGCCTCCGTTTTCAACCGCCTTGTTGTCGCCAGGGAGATCGAACCCACTAACAGAAACTTGACATCTTCGAGGACAGGGTGTCTGCCAAGCGCTTGCCCTATCGCCTGGAACTGCCCCGCAGGGAATGCCAAAAGGCTCGAGTATTAGCTGCGCTAAATTGCAAAGGTTGCTAATACGGGAAAACGGGTACCCGAGCCCCTATGCACTCGACAACCTGCTTCCACAAGTCAGTCCGAACTTCCTCGTCCCCTGCTGCACTGCCTGGCTACATCCTTTTTTCAGACGAATATGCTTCTTTTTGTTCGATATTCGATGATCGTGCTATCAGCATCTTTAGCCCCAGAAGAAGGCTCGATAATAGACACGTTGCATCAGCTAATCAGGATTGGCTGAGTGCTGTGTGTTTAATCAATTGTTACAGTACCCCCCCAATTCACCAAAAGCTGATCGATTGTAATCGATCGTAATCGAGTGTAATCGTTTGGATTAGAATGCAAAGAATCTGTGGCGATAATCTGCATCGCCGACGGCGCGGTTATCTCTTCGCACGTGATGTGTCATGCTTTCGCCTCTTTAGCTCGTCTTGATCGTCGCGCTCAGGCGCGCGTTTGGTGCTTCGCTTCTTCTTCGATTGCTCGTCGAGTGTAATCGAGTGTAATCGACGCGTAATCGAGTGTAATCGAGCTCAAGTCGCTTTCAGGGGGGGTAGGTGAATTGGCTCAAAAAATATATAACGGAAGCTGGAAAATATATAGCGGAAGCAGAAAATATATAACGGAAGCAAAAAAATATATAACGGAAGCAGTTCCGATATATATTTTCCCGACTTAAGTGCTTCCGATAAGCTTAATCCTCTTTAAAATATAATTTGCGGAATTCTATTTTATGGCCATGCAATTTGTGGACGAATTATTTTATTTTTTGGAGGGGCATTTCTTGTCCAGGCTCTTGGACAGGCACTCGACCTTTTTGGGGACAGGGAACTAGCTATGCCCCGACCACCTACTGCAGAGACAGATGCAATTTATGTCTGCGCCGCAGGCGCGGAAATTTTTGAAATGTCACACAAAAGCAAATGCTTGTTTCCGATAGAGGAGGATGTTCTTGTTAAAAAGTACCTCTGACTGGTCCCAGTTTGCGACTGTGGGCAGAGCTTACATACGCCTTCAAACCTGATTAGACAATAGTTATTAGAAAGCGGGGTGTATTCGGGCACAGCGGGAGGCGCAGCTCTTGGGGTCATGGGTCGTTTCGGTTTCGGGTGGTGCGAGCGTGAGGCGTGTCTATCCAAGATGGTGGAAGAGGGCAGTACTCATGGCATTCACGGCGGGCAAGGGTTCACAAAGGCAGAACACACGGCCTCTGGATACAGCGACAACAACTTTCCTAGCCTGTGGAGCTACCACGAACTTCACAGCATAGTCTGTAAAGGTCGGAGAGGCTGAATCAGGCTTGATCCGAGCCAGTTCGACGAGCACACGCGGGAGCTCTTCAACGTGCGTACTCTGCCGACCCTCCTCGACCCTCCGCAACCGCCCTCGACCCTCCGCAACCTTCCGCCGGCCCTCCCTCCCATGCACACCCGGAGCCCCACCCATAGTTCCTGTGTGTACTGGAGTACACCTTGACACAAGATCCGGACACGAATTTATATATATATTTTTTTTTCTTGCGCATTTGAGGTGCGCAAAAGACCCCCTGTATTATCCTATGTTTTTGAGAATTCACAATTCGTCGAAAAAAATTCTCGCGGCGGACAACGGCGTGGCAGCCATCAGTGGACGACGTTTCCTGACCTACGGGTGAAGCAAATCCCCGCTAGTGTAAGACCGAAGGTGATGGAAAAACCTACGAGGATAGGGGTGTCAAGAACGTTGCTTGATGCTGTACGTCCTTCGGTTCCCGCCGGTGGACTTTTTTCCGGGTCCGCACTCAGCACCAAAGGTTCGTCAGGGGCGGCCCTCCCCCCCGGATAAGGGCCCCCAACTTGCCATTATCCCGAACTTAGCATCAGGGTTTTCCGGGGGCCCTTCCCCCGGGTACGCGCCCCGAACTTGCTATCATCCGGGTAGGACGAGAAGAACTCCGTTTCTAGTCCCTGGTATCTGCGGTTGTTTGATCGGGCAGTGCCGTGATGCTACAAAATAATATGCCATACGTAGCACCAGGTCCCCGAACTTGCCACCAGACGCCGAGCTTGGCATCATCAGGGTTGAACGGGCTCGGGTTTGCACAAACGCCCGACTGGGCAAAAAGGTTCGGGTTGCGCAAACGCCGGACTGGGCAAAAGGTTACCTCTAGACTCGCTAAGGGTGGTCCTAACACCCATGTCCCCTCCCCTTTACTGTTCGGTGTACTACCCGGAACTTTTTTTAGTATTACGACAAATCGAATAATAACACAGGTGTTAGTATTCGACCTCCCCCCTTTAATAACACAGGCCCCCCTCTACTGAAAACGGGAACACACCTGGTGGCCGGTCTGCCCCATGTGCGACACCATGACCAACCCGCTGCCGTCCTCGTCGTCGAGTGGGTCGCCCTCGTCCTCGATTTTGGTGACCACCTCGCGGCCGTCCCTGTCCTCCACGATCGGCTGCAGCCGCGCCGACCGCCCGCCGGGGTGCGCCTCTCGCACTTCGACCGGTCGGTGCCCCACGTCTTCCGTGTACCGCTCCTCGAGCACCTTCACCTGGTCCAGCAGCCTCTGCATCTCCTCCTCCTGCAGCCGGATCACGTCTTCAAGCCCGGCCCGCTGCCGCTCCAAGTCCTGCCGGGTCTTCCGGTCGTTCGTCGTCTGCGGCCCGGCGTGGGGGAGGATCCACGGGTCGAGCTTCCTGAGGCTGAAGTCGACGTCTTTGAGCATGCCCGGATACCGTTTCGAGTCGTACTCGAAGTTGACGAGGGCGTCGCCATGCTCGTGCCAGAGGTCTGTCCACGGGCAGAAGAGCCCGGGGGGAGCCTGGTCCTGGTTGTAGCCGGCCGGCGCCGCCGGGTGTGCGTCGTAGACGCCGAGCTGGTGGCGCTCGAAGTCCGAGTTGCAGAGGAACGAGAAGTGCCGCCCGGAGGCGTGGCTCTCCGCGAGGACCCACAGCAAGCGCTTGCTGAACATGAACGCGCGCGGGTGTTGGTCCACCAGCTGCGCTACGCACGTCAGCCACTGCACGAACGTCGGGCTGATACCCGGACCCGGTGCCCCGCCGATGGCTGGGCGTAGCTTCCCGTTGTGCAGGACGGTCGCGCAGCACAACTCGTTCTCCGAACCGGTGTCCAGCTGGTGGTTGTTGAGCCCTTGTGACGCGGGGCTGGTCACCTTGATGCCGTTGCACCGTGTCGAGAACTGGTGCCCCCCGGCGACCCACTCCTTCTCGATCAGCGTGAAGAACCCGTCGATCGTGCGCGAGTGCGGGTCCAGCAGGATCTGGCTGAGCGCCGTCACCTGCGGCGTCCGGTCCCACCCGTCGCTGCAGTGCACGAGCACCGAGCTCTGGTGCTCCCTGATCAAGTTCGCGATCTCCAGCGACGCGGCGATGATCGACCGCAGCAGCTGCACCCAGCGCACTTCATCGGGACCCGTGTCCTTGCTGCACTGCAGCTCCCGGCTGACTTTTTCGATCAAGTGCCCCGGACGGTGCACGGAATCAGCGCCGTCGTCGCTGTCAGAATCGTCCCGCAGCAGGCTGGATATCCGGCCGCTGTGGTACTTCGCACCTCTTTGCACCCGCTGCATCGAGTCCTGCACCGCGTGGATGTTCTGGATCCCGCAGAACAGCACCTTCGAGTTCGCGTAGTTGCTCGTCTCGTGGCCTCCGCCCTTCGCTATCTGGTTCGCGAGCGCGTTACCCCTCGGCCGGAGGTCCATGATGTAGAACAGCGAGTCGCGAGCGATCGCCCTGCTCTGGTTCCCGTGCACGTCGGCGAAGTACCCGTCCTTCTGCCCCCCGCCGAACGCGGCGCCGCCGCTCAAACTCGGCAGCAGCGCCGCCGGCCGCCTGCCGCCGGGTTCCGCGGCGCCGGGCCCTTCCGGATCCGCGGCTCGCGGCGGCTCGGCCACCGGCTTCGGCTGGACCTTACTTTTTTCCGACGCAGACCCGCGCGTGAACAACGTGAACCGAGGCGGCTGGTCGGCGGCGTTCGCCGCCGCCGCCGGTTTCGCGTGCTTCTGCGCCGGCGCGGGCTTCGCCGGCTTCGCGTCGGCCGGCGCCGGCGGCGCCCCGCGGTGGTGGTGGTGGTGGTGGTTGCTGCTGCTGCTGTTGTTGTTGGGGTTGCCGCCGCCCCCGCTGCTGCTGCTGCTGTTGTTGTTTGGGGGGGCGGCGGCGGCTTTTTTGACGGAGTGGGAGATGAGGTGGACGAGCTTCTCGTCGGCTCGGTTGCGCTTGCTGAGGACGCCGACCAGGGGCTGCGAGCACCGGGATATCGTCGCGCCCGTTTCCTTGCAGCGGTACGACAGCACCGGGAACCTGCTCCTAGCGCGAAATGGAGCCGCCTGCCGCAGCAGCTCGTCCGACGCCTCGTGCGGCACCGCCAGCAGCTCCGGATACGTCCCGCACACACCAAATCCGACGTTCACATCGCTCAGCCTCCACCTGCTGTGTTCCGCCACCCCAGGATCCCCGACCCCCTCGCCGGCGCCAAGCCCCGCGATTTCCCTCCACTTCTCCGGGATTTCCACACCCATACGCGCGTACTCCTTCAACAGCCGCACTGTGGGATGCAGCGGCCGCCTCGCTACGGGCCTCCCCGTGTCGAATCCTGGAGAGCATCCCGCTGTGCTGTTCGACCGTACCGGTTTCCCATGCACGGTGTGCACGACGGCGGGCGGGTCGTCGGTAGTGCGTGGGTGGGGTGTTTTCGAGTGGGGTTGGGTGGAGTCCGGGGTGGGGAAGGGTTCCGCTTCTCGGGAGCAGAGGGCGAGCGGGAGGGTCTTGCGTGAGAGGAGCCCGCAGAAGTGGCAGAAGTCCGGCCGAGCGCGTTCAGGTCCGCCGCCCAGACGCCGAACCACGCGACGCCGCCCGTCCGCATCTGCAGCTCGAGCACGAAGAACTCGCGCGCCGCGCCGACGACAACTGCCGACGGACACGCCTCCTTCGCCTCCTCGTCGCTCTCCACCGCGGCCACACCGCCGCCGCGACCACCCCCCGGGACATCGCCACGCGCTGGCGGCGCCGAAGGGGCCGTCGGCTGCTTCGCGGCTGTCGAAAACACGCTCGTCACCGCGGCCCAGTGCCCGGAGTACGATGACGGCTGCGCCGCCGGGGAACAACGCTCCGACGGAGGAGCGTCGGGGTGGGACGTGGCGCAGGGGGAGGGGCGCGGGTTGTCGGGCGCCGGGCGGGGGGCTGGCCGGAGGAGGTCTGCGATGGCGCGGCGGTGCGCCTTGAGTTGGTTGCCCTTGCCGAGCTTGACGGTCGCCTGCGAGATGCAGCCGACAGGACACTGGAAGACGGGGGATTCCGCACCGGGCTCTTGGAGCATAACCCTGTACGACGTCAGCAGCAGCCTCCCCGTGGTGATCTTCCGCACGCTCGCCTCCGGCGGCGCCGGCGCCGCCGCGGCAGGACACCCGCCCACGCCGCCGCCCCCCCCTTCCTCCTGCTCCGACGGCCCGAAGATCGCCATGCGGATCCCGGAGACCGAGCGGAACGGCGTTTTGGCTGCGGGTGTCGGCAGCGGCGGCTTGGCACGCTTCGCGGCAGGTTTTTCGGGGGTTTCGGGCGCCGGCTTCGCGGCAGGCGGCGGCGCGTCTGGTTCCTTCCAGTGCATCTCAGACGCGTCGACCACGCCGATGATGGAAACGAGGGACAAGCAGTCCAGCCCCGTTTCCCCCTGGTGGAGGGGCGGGGGAGTGGTGCCGCACCACACATTCGCGCTCGTGTCGTGAGACCCATGCCACGGCTTGGCGGCTGGCGCCTGCAGCAGCGTCCAGTCGAGGCTCCCGTCGTCCCCCACCGACCCGCTCGACTGCACGGGCGCCGCGGCCGTGACGCTCGTGAACGGGATAGGCACACTCCCCCCTTGCCCCCACCACCCTCACCCCCAGCGTGGGCACGCCCTCCCACCCCCGGCTGAGCCGCACCGGTACCAGGGTACAAAGCCGCGGGAGACGCACTCGCAGCGGTCGGTAAAAGCTCGCTCATGCTCCATGACGACCGCATGTGCGCCTCGCCCCCGCTCCCCCGCTAAGTCCGCCGGGCCTCCTTTTTTGTGTTACCGTCGATCCCGAAGGACGATCAGTTCGGTGTCTTGCGACCTTTTGTTTGTTTGGCAAGGAGTTTTGGTGACGCGCTTTAGCTGCTAGAGAAAGAAAATCAGAAATAAGATGCCGAAATCAGTTTGCTCGCCCTCTTACCGGGTGCTCAATTCGCTTCTCAGCCAGTTTGCCCACTCTGCACTTTTTTTTTTTTTTTTGTATAAGCACCCGCTTTGTAGGAAATGCTTTTGCGATAGATCAAAGGAGGTAAATGTACCCGGTGGCCGGGTGTCGTTCCCCGGTTTTCGATCTCGTCGTGGGGTTTCGCCTGTCCACCTACGTTCACCCCGCCTTCTCTTATCCCCCCGTGTGTGTGGCACCGCACGCAACGCACCAGCGAACGTGCTGTCTCACTTTGCCGGTGAAAAAGACGCAAAAACAGGTGGTTTCCGGACGACAGGGGTCAGGGAGGAAAGGGGTGGACTGCTCTGATCGACTAGGACTGAGGGGGAGTGCGGGGTTGTTAGTTGGAGACGGGGTGGCTAGAGGAAGTCGTGATTGTGTGTTGGGGTGTTGGGGGGGGGGGAGAAAAAAGAAGCGTTTGCTGACTGATGGGTTTGTCGGTTCTAACGGGCACAGCTGGGGCCGGTGCGTGCAGCGCAGAAAAGCTGTAATGGCGGAGAGCTATTGAGAGTGGCCTGCAACGCACTCCACAAACGAGCACGACTGGGTGCGAGGGGAGAGAGCAGCGCAACACCGGTAAAACAAGGGCTGTCCACTGGTTGAATCACCGTGTGCTACCCCCGCCGCCGCACTCCCCCCCCCCCCCACACTCGTTCGGGCGAAGGAATGCAGCAACGCAGCAGGGGAAAGGTATTACGGGGAAGTCCGTCAGTCGGGTAGTTCACACTACCCCGTATTCTTTTGTGTTTTCTCGTATGTGTGCGTGTGTGTGTGTGTGTGTGCGTGTGTGTGTGTGTGTGTGTGTATGTTTGTCCTCTTCCTGCATGTGGTTTCGTTTCAGGGTTTTGCTGACGAAAGTCAACCATGAACTCTTGCAGCACCCCACTGAGGGAATTTGTGTACAGAAAAGGTGCGGAAGTGCACGTACGGACAACACAGGTAGTGGGTTGTTTAGCTATCCGTTGGAAAATTACCCACCCTCCCTTTCCCCAAGTGACTTCACCGGTTGTTTCTCCAACCTTGGCGAGACCTTTTCTTCCATCGCAAGTTACCATGTATTCGGTTGATTCATGAATGACTACTGAACGAGTTTTCCCTTCCTTTATGCGTGCTACGTGAGCAACGATCCCACAGCAAATTCCGGTCACTGGCAGATGGAGCGGAAGGAGAGTGCCGGGGAGGGCCGCCCGGTGCTTCTGTCATTTCGACGCGGTGGCAGTTATTGGATCGCCCTTGGCTTGATGCTGTGGGGTTCAAACGCGCCATGATCATATATTACGGATGATGTTCGATTTCGAGACTTCTTCCTTCGTTTTTGCTGCGTTTCGCAACGGTGCCGTGGGATGCACGCAGGACAGACCTGTCATAGGTGAAATTCCGGCGTCAGAACACGGGCTCTGGAGGGCAGGTCGCATGCCCATCACGCACAGCATCGTACGTCGAGGATCTTTTTTCGGCCCAAATCCCCCTTTTTGGCATCCCATACACCCCAGAGGGAGAGAGACGAGTTGGAGTGCAGGAGCCATCTCTCCGAGGAGGTTCCGGTCGCCTCACTACAACCACGTACTTCTAAGGCGGGCGCAGGTCGTTGTCCGTCGGAGGCGCGGTGCGGGCCGCGGCCCCGTCACCGAGGGTCGCTGGCGTCGGTGTTGACACAACCGGGGCCGATCTGGCTGGCGGGCGAGCCCGTTTCGCGGGGGAGCACCGTCTTGACGCGTCGCGGGCTCTCTTCTTCTTGGCAATTGCACGGCCTACGGCGGCGGCTAGCCGTTTCGCGGGGGAGCACCGTCTTGACGCGTCGCGGGCTCTCTTCTTCTTGGCAATTGCACGGCCTACGGCGGCGGCTAGCGTCTTGATGGGAAACTTCAGCTTCCACTGAATGAAGGGCACGTCTCGCGGGTACTCGGGCACGACATTGTTCCAACGGTCGCGGGCGCAGATCGTCTCCAATTTGCACAGCATCCACTCTGTCTTCCGACCAGCCGCGCACCTAGACAACAGGGAGCAGACGCCCTGGCGACACCTCCCGGGGAAGGAGGGGGCCCCTGAGTCGGCGCAGCTGAGGTCGTTGATGGCCCTTATTAGGTACCCTATATGCACTGAATGAAGGGCACGTCTTGCGGGTACTCGGGCACGACATTGTTCCAACGGTCGCGGGAGCAGATCGTCTCCAATTTGCACAGCATCCACTCTGTCTTCCGACCTGCCGCACCTAGACAACGCAGGGAGCAGACGCCCTGGCGCCACCTCCCGGGGAAGGTGGGAGCCCCTGAGTCGGCGCAGCTGAGGTCGTTGATGGCCCTTATTAGGTACCCTATATGCAGCCCTTTCTCGGCGAATATCTTCCCTGGGAGTTTCGACCGTGTGTATGCCTCGAAGTCCAGAGCAAGTTCCACGCACGTCGTGGGAAGGGGGGGGGGGGGAAATCTTGATGGGATGATACACACCATAGCACTCAATGTTCGAGAGGTGCTTGCCGTTTCAGGAACGCCGCTCCCCCCGGCCGCAGTATTACAGAAAAGAAGCGTCGGGGACACAGGTCTCTTCCCCTCTCGGGTGAATGAATCACATACGTGATCTTGGAACAAAGGAAACCGATGTGATACACACGTCTAAGTCCAAAGGGAAAAGTAAACGGACAGAGAGAGACACATAGAGAGAGAAGAAGCAAAGGACACGGAAACGGCGATGGGGGCAAATACAACGCAAAGTAAAAAGAGCGGGGCCAAGTGCACCGAAGAACCCAGTCCTCCGGCTGTGTGAAACAATGTGCGGACTTGCAACGGGAGCAGCGAAACCTCCGGTTGACCGAACAGCTCAAAACTGCAAGCCGAAGCCAGCAGCCTGGAAGAAGTGTGAAAACGGGGGTTTTGCCTGGAGGCTTTTCGTGTTATTCTGCAGATGCTTTGAGCTATTGTTGTGTCCATGGCTTCATTCGTCTTCTTAACCATCGTTAAGTGCGCAAATGGTGTCAGCCGAAGCTGGCGAAGCTTCGCTTTTGACGGTGGTGTACTGGACTACCGAGCTCTGCAACTGGGTATCGAGGAAATAGGGTTCGATCCCGGAAAGGACGCCTGGGGAAACGGCTACCAACATCTAGGGATGAACGTTGCATCCCTGAAAACCAGCAGGCTTGTCGAAAAGAGAGCGAGACGTTTCTCCGAGCTATAGTGTCCCGTATCTACTGTAGTGCGCACCCCTACTGGTACCTTGCAGGACCCATGCAGGCGCTACGTAGAGAGATGCACGTAAGACGCACTCTAGTGGCAGTACCACTTATCCAGGCATCCGGAATCTTCCTTGTGCGGCAAAAAAGCTACTTTCTCCAGAATTCCAGTTCCATATTCCTCGAATAGCCAACTCGTTTCTCCGAGAACTTGGTCTAGCATCTCCCTCGAATGCGTCATCCAGATGTGCTATGTGGGTGACTACACCCCGAACCGCACGTGCTCTGTGGACACAGCCTAATTGTACGTAGATGTGGGTCTGTGCACACGGTTGTTCGATCGGACACTGCCTTGGCTGCTACCACCGGATGGTTTGTGGCTGAACGCTACTGAGCGAGAATCCCCGTTGAGAGGAGAGCGTGAGAGAGTCCGTCGTGAGACAGCAGGTTGGTTTCACAATACTGTGGAGAGAGAGGGGTAGTCACGCCTGAGCAGTCCCAGGCCCCTCTCCCACCCACCTAGGTATGTCCTCGTCGTCATCGCTGCCACGCTGACCATACGAGAGAGAGAGACAGAGAGAGAGAGAGAGAGAGAGAGAGAGAGAGAGAGAGAGAGAGAGAGAGAGAGAGAGAGAGAGAGAGAGAGAGAGAGAGAGAGAGAGAGAGAGAGAGAGACAGAGAGAAAGAGCAACAGCAAATACGAGGTAAGACGAGAGGTTTCTCCCAACAGCCTCTCGGATCAACGGTTATTCAAAACGTTGAGTGGCAGCTCTCGACAAAGAAGAGAAAACGCGTGTTTTCATTCTTCGCTTTTTTCTCACGAAACGCGGGCGGGGGCGCAAGTTCGCAATATTAGCAAATGTGATCCCGGTGTCGGTCACATTAGTTATGACCTCAGTCAGCCAAAGTGAACGTGTGCCCACGAGTGCAGCGGGGTGAGTCTGGTTTGCACGCGGCTGGAGCCACGTTTCACCCGGGGTGGAATCTTTTAGTAATGTTGAGGCAAAACATTGCCTCGCATGTTTGATACAACGTTCGGTTAAGCAGCGAGTCTTTTCTGTCACTATTGTTTCTGGCAAAGCCATTGTCGGCGGGAATCGAAACCTCGGTGCAATCATAGTCGGAGTATCGAAGTCTTTCTCTACCGACCACTTTGTTATAGCACACAGAACGTTACCGCCTAACACCACTGCAGGGTGCTTCAGTACCTCAGGACACCCAGAGAAGTACGCAGCCCTTGAAGGCTGCGACCGGTGCCTATTACCTTTGCTTCTACGTGCCGGGGAGAGGACTAACCTGCTAAGTGAGCGAACATGCGCGTCAAGGTGATCTTCTCCGAAACAGGCATCTTCTTTCGAGTGTGCAACTGTGCTCCTGCGAAAAAAGAAAGTAGATTGTTGGGCTGTAGGTCTCTGCTTCGCGAGTTAGTGGCAGCAATCCGACACCAGCAGCGCGCACCATCGCAAAGCCTGCAGCAGCTACCGGGAGCCTCAATGTAAGAACCCCTGGCACAACCGAACCCTTAAGGAAACCCAAAGTAGAAAGTGCAAGTAAAAAATAGCTCAAAGAGAAATGGCATGCGACATATCCGGAGTTGGGGCTTGCACTGATGAACAAAGTACGGACGATCAGCATCAAGTGGCCATATTGCCAATACTCATGAGAAAGCACAAATCTTTCTCTAAAAGGGAGAAGTCCCAGAAGAAGCCTTTCAAGGTGGAGTTCCTGTAACAGCACCTTTTTGGTTCAACTTCCCATGTGCAACCTGTTGTTCCGGAAATGTTCCCTTCAGTACAACTGTACGTGTTCGAAATACTCGACGTTGCTGCTTCGACTCCGAATGGAAGGGGGGAAATATAGAGGTAAGGGGCAAATACAATACAAACACAATCTGATTTTTCTTCGCTTGCACCACCGTGTGTTGTTTTATCACTCAGGACTTTTGACCGTGTTGTGATTTGTCGTGTAGGGGTAGACCCGCATGACCTCACGTCCGTTCAACACGTGGATCGGTAGAGCACTTCGGGTCCCGTCTGTTCTTTGTCGGGCAGCATCGTCGAGCATTTCCTTTCAAGCTAGCGCTTATGCAAAAAAGAAAGAAATCAAGAGGTGCGTGGTGTTGTTTTTGTCCTTGTACCTGATCGCTGTCGTATTTCTTTCGAGCTTTCATGAGCAAGGTGTCATTTAGATGTAAATCTAAAGACGTCCGCGTCAAAAGTCTTGCTAACCTGCGGCTGGTCGGGACACCCTGTAAAGTGCAAACAATGAAAAGCTGAAAGTAGGAGAAGAATTCTCGACGTAGCTGCTCTGACTCTGAAAGGAAGGGGGGAAGTACAGAGGGTAGAGGGCCAAATACAATACAAACACAACCTGATTCGTTCTTCGCTTACACCACCGTGTGTTTTTTTTTTTTCACTGAACAGGACTTTGACCTGTTGTGTTTGTGTGTCTTGTCGTGTAGGGGTAGACCCGCATGACCTCACGTCCGTTCAGCACGCGGTTCGGTAGTTTCAGCCCTTGGGATCCCTTCGGTTCTTTGTGTTCTGGCAGCGTTGTCGAGCATTTTCCTTCCGAGCTGGCGCTTATGTAAAGGAAAAGACGAAACGAATGTGCAGAAAAAGAAGAGGCGTGTGTTTGTTTGTACGAGCCGGGGGAGGATTAGCCTGCTAGCGGATGATAGTGAGTGAATATGCTCGTTAGGCTAATCTTCTCCCAAACACGCTGCCAGCGTTCTTTTTCGTGTTTACAATGCATTGTTACTACGAAAAAATCGAGGGGGACCGCCCAGTGCTTTTTTCTGACGGCTAGAGGGGGGGGGGGAAGCGATACATTTCCTGAACGCTTACGCCTTGGCGCTAAACCCGTGTGTTGCTGGCGGCAGCTGTGCGTACTCATCCAACACGGGGTCGAACGAGTGAAAGCACGCAACTTCATGTCGGTGCACGCCTCTGCTTCGCCTGTGTCAAGGCTTTGGTAAGTGCCATCACCAGTCGTCGGGAGTCCACAAGCATTGCACCTAAGGTTCACAGTGCTCTGTTTCACGGGGGCTTCGCCGAACTCTCAAAGAACCCCTCCAGGTCCCCCTCGCTGCGGCGGGTGATTGCGACGATCCACAGGTTGTGGGGGTAACGTGTGACACAACATGTGACGTGACATGTGAAACGACAGAACGTGCAATCACACGCAATGTGTCCCGTGTTTTCCAAACGGATCGTGTGAAGTCACAAGTTATCTTCACAACAAGGTGGGTCGTACGGTAAACGTTTACGTTTACACAATTGGTAAACGCTGCAGTAAGCGACGTTAGGGGTGGCTAGCCTTGAGCTCATTCACCTCCAGCTGACCACTGACGCTAAAAAATGATCAGGCACAGGCATGCTCTTGTTAACTACCACTCTCAGGAGGAATCTTCGCGAGCGGTGCTGGCACTTTTTCTTGCTGGCTTCGTTTATCCTTTTGAGCAAAGGTTGCTCCCGAAATGTTCGACGTGCCCGTCCCCGCGGCCAGATATCGTATTGTGTCAAGCCTGGATTGACGCACTGAATGTTCTATTCATTGTCCAGCTTTTGGAGCGGCTGGACAAGGGGGGGGTTTGCAACGTGTTTGGAATGGGCATGTGCTCAGTTCTTTTACACTCGTTCTGTTCTCTACTAACTACTGCAGTAAATTTGTTGCATTAGTGTGATTGTCAGGCCTTCGACTACCCTGAGCAACGCACTGCTGTACGTACTCTTTCACTCTTTCACTCACTTGGGCCAGCCAAAAATGTCGGCTGCTCGTGGTGGCCACGCGCTGATCTAACTGCAGCTTCGTTTGGTTAAGGTTCCCTGCTTCATGTCCCATGTGCTCGTGGTTGCAACATGTATCCGGGGGCAACCGCCTCGCGAAATGTACCGTGCTTCGTGTATCTTACCGTCGTGTGCGTGAGTGTGTGTGTGTGTGTGTGTGTGTGTGTGTGTGTGTGTGTGTGTGTGTGTGTGTGTGTGTGTGTGTGTGTGTGTGTGTGTGTGTGTGTGTGTGTGTGTGTGTGTGTGTGTGTGTGTGTGTGTGTGTGTGTGTGTGTGTGTGTGTGTGTGTGTGTGTGTGTGTGTGTGTGTGTGTGTGTGTGTGTGTGTGTGTGTGTGTGTGTGTGTGTGTGTGTGTGTGTGTGTGTGTGTGTGTGTGTGTGTGTGTGTGTGTGTGTGTGTGTGTGTGTGTGTGTGTGTGTGGTGTGTGTGTGTGTGTGTGTGTGTGTGTGTGTGTGTGTGTGTGTGTGTGTGTGTGTGTGTGTGTGTGTGTGTGTGTGTGTGTGTGTGTGTGTGTGTGTGTGTGTATGTGTGTGTGTGTGTGTTCACAATGCTCTTTCGTACTACTGCGGGGTCGCTTTCGCTTTTCTGTTTACACGTCTGCTTTTTCGTTTTAATCAGTGCGCGTGTGGAAGTGGGGGAGGTGCGGGTACGTACATAAAGACCGCGGGGGGGCAACGTTCTCAACACTCGACCGCAGACTAAGCTGCAGCCGAGGCTACGCTTATACAAGCAAATTTGACGCGGCGGGACAGAAGCCAGCAAGCAGGAATTGTTGATTGGTGACCACTCGAATTCTTTTTTGTTGTCGCCAGCGTCTTTTTTTTTTTTCTCTGCTTCCGTTCTGCGCTGCGATGGCTGGGGTTGTTTTCTTTTCCAGGGAAAGCCTGCCACACGGGAGCCAAGCTTCACGTGTTCGGCGGTACTGCAGAGAGCCACGGGCCTACGGGTCAAGTGGCGACCGATTTCCCAAACTAAAGCATCAAGGCTTGGCGCACCTTGGGGCTTGGCGCTCGCGCTGAACATAAGCTCGTCGAGACGGTCAGCCGCAGGGCAGAGCGGACGGGGTTGTGGCACTGTGCTGCCTCCGACTCAAGCTTTGCAAGCTGTGGTTGACCGTCACGTTCCTGGACCCGGAGCGGCCTTTTGCTTCTTTCTTCTTTATCAGGTGCGGGGCCCCCAGCAATGTACTACCCCTCCTCTTCGTGGTTTTGCACACCTCGAGGCGTTTTTTCGAGACAGTGCAATGTGTTCCAAAAATGAAAGCCTGAGCGGGTGAACCGGCACCATACTGAAGATCATGTCACTGCCGCAGTTTACATGTCCGTGCTTCACATGGAAATCCCTAACTCAAGACGCGCCAGGTGAAAATACTCGAGGGGCTGCCTTGTGCTTACTTCGAAGGAGGCTAGAGGGGGAGAAACAAAACAACTACAAAATGGGTCTTTTTTTTTTTGTTGAACGCTTCAGTGCTCCCGCTTACCTCCGAAATGCCGGAGGAAGCCAAAATCAGGAAAAGTTTTTTTTTTTTTTTTTTTTTTGGTGTTGTCGCGGTGTCGCGCTTTTTTTAGCAGTGTCTGTCAGTGCTCCCACGGTGAGCTGGGGTTGCTCCACCACAACCAAAATGCGTGCGAATTCGCACCACACCCGCTTTTTTCACTGTAGCTTTGACTCCAGCTTCTGACCGCCAACCCTCCGACATGCCGGAGGAAGCAAACACCAGCAATTTCAAGATGTTCGTGCAGTGCACAAGCTGGGTAGTGGTAGATAGAAGCAGATGCCACTGCAGTGTGTCAGCCGAAAGGTGCTGAGCACTAGAAATCCTCACAAGCGAGATCTCATGCCGAAATATCACTGCACTCCTACCAGTCATCAGCACACCTTATAAATTTGATATGAATCCTTTGCCGGTGGACACTTTGAAGAAAACGAGACAAATAATGAGGTAGTCCTACATAGTCAAGAATACCTGCGCCGCAGGCGCGGAAAAAAATGGATGCTGGCGTGTTGTCACAGCAGTCTGCCCAAAGAGTCTTTGAGAGCACAAGAACTCCTGATAAGCATGAGGATAGCACTGTCCTTCCCTCTTCACCACAGTTTTGTGTTGGGCTCAGTCAGTTTTGACGCCCAATGTGACAACATGCTCGTACCATCAGCCACATCTTGTGCTCCAGGCGCGGAAGCTTTTGAGAAGCAGTCCGTGCCGCAGGTGCCAAAGTCGAGGTAGAGACTTCATGACCAGTACTAGTCGCGAGCTACACCCACACGGGTTCACTCCTACACCCCCAGGTACCAGGCCGGAGGAATTCCTCAGGGCCCCCCGGAGGAATTCCTCCGGAGGAATTCCTCCGGGGCATTTTTCAGCACCTTTTTGAGGAATTCCTCCGGTTTTTTCCTTAGCGGGAGCACTGGAACGCTTACGCCCGCCACTGAACCCAGATTCACCTGTGTTTCGTGTGGGCTACAGCACATTTACCTCCTTTGATCTTTGCAGCTGGCAGCCTCCTCAAGTGTTTCCTACAAAGCAGGTGAAGTTACGATGTTTTCGGGGTAGCGACGGGGTTATTCAACCTGTAACGAGTGTTAGGTATTCGTCGGATATATTAATCTTCTAAGATCTGCGATCTCATACGACGAAAAAAAACCTACACACACGACGCACTTGCTAGCTCTTTTCTTTTGGTCATACCCCCGTGCATAAGATGGATGAATAATTCGGGTTTTGGCGGTATCCAACTTAATCAAGGGGGGTAGTCGCCTTACACGGGGGTACCTCACCCCCGTGTTTAAGATGGATTGGCATTCTCGCCCGCTATCCATCTTAATCAAGGGGGTTTGGCTATCCATCTTATGCACGGGGGGGGGGGGGGGAAATTTAGTTTGATGTTTAGGCAGAGCACTGCCTCTATGGGGGGGGGGGTAGGTAACCAGTTATATTTCTAACAAGTGATGTAACAAGTAATCACTTGTTGTATGACAAGCGATCAAGTGATGTGCAAGTGATATGACAAGTGCCACTTGTTATGTATCAAGTGGCACTTGTTATGTATCAAGTGCCACTTGTTATGTATCAAGTGCCACTTGTTATGTATCAAGTGCCACTTGTTATGTATCAAGTGGCACTTGTTATGTATCAAGTGCCACTTGTTATGTATCAAGTGCCACTTGTTATGTATCAAGTGCCACTTGTTATGTATCAAGTGCCACTTGTTATGTATCAAGTGGCACTTGTTATGTATCAAGTGCCACTTGTTATGTATCAAGTGGCACTTGTTATACATTTTCACTTGTTAGAAAGTGCGTCGTGCAGTAAGTCCCAGCCTCAGAAGCTGAGGCTGGACTCCATTGAGTATTCTCGCGGGGGAAAGGTTGCAGCGGCTTTTTAGAGTGAAAGTTCGCTTGAAACTCCGGGGTTTTAAAGTCTCAGGGTGACCTTCGTCGTTAAGGGAAGATATTCTTTTGTGCTCTGAGTCGTAAGAGTGGTGGATACACGAGGTAAGAGGATCGGTGGGTCATTGGTGGTTTCGGCCATTGTCCGCATACCTTACGCCAGTTGTGTCCCCAAGCAGCTTGCGCCACATTCCGGATATCCGTAGAACACCGGTTCAGGCTTGGGCTCTGCCCTGTTCACCCGCCGTTACTAGGAGCATCGCTGTTGCTTTCTTTTCCTGCGCTGAGTGATATGCTTAAGTTTAGCGCGTAGATCTTCAACAGCTGAGGTCGGTGAGAGTTTCATTCGAACGACCTGTTTTCCCAAAAATCAATCCATGCCTTTGAAGTGTGAACCTCACGAGACTAGACGATTTTTGGAAATCGTCAGTCGCTCTCATTGAAGATCCATTGATCGAACACCATCCAATTTCATCAAACCTTGCGATCCAATTCCAGAAGATATGCGATGCTCGTTCTCGGACCCAGGATTTCAAACAGAGCATCGATCGGGTTTGAATGATCTTTGCACCGCCACATTCTCGATTCAAACCGATTCAACTCGATCAACAATAATCAGCAAGCCAATCACCATCGAATCAAGAGTCGCAGTATACATATAGGTGACTGTCTGTCTTCTTGGTACCGTCTGACCGTCTCTTTTCGTGTATTTGTGGTGCTGCTTATGGTTTACGCATTGTGCGGTGCTACAATCAACGTAGCACGGAGTCAATACATGCGGCTTGCCTTCTCGAGGATGATCATGCACCGGTCGCAGACGCGCTGCTTGGCCTTCTCGCCTTGGATGGTCGCCTTGTTCTTCGTGCACTTCGCGCAGAACACGTTCCCGCACTGCCGGCAGTGGTGACGGCGATTGGTCATCGAAAACGGGTCTTTGCACGCGTCGCAGTCCTTGGCTTCCGAGTCGGGCTTCCAGTTGGAAGGCGACGTCGGCGCCAGCAGCGCCGCCTTGCGGGCGGCCTCTTCGGAAATTCGGTCGTCGAATTCCCGACGCTCTTCGCCGGTGAGAGGCTCGAAGGTGAGAATCAGCGTCGATTTCTCGCCGACGGCCTCCTTCACGTCGTACGGGCTGGTCACCTCGACGTTGTCGACGAACGCGAGTCGCCAGCCGACGTACTTTCCGAGGTCGTAGCGCTGCGCCGGGCTGTCTTCGACGATCTCCGCGAGGATCATGCGCCCCTTGTCGAAGCACATGCCGAGCTTCTCGTACTTGCTCCACCGCCCGATTTTGACGGTTTTCGCGTTTTCCGACCCGACCCGGACCTCCGGCTCCGCGACCATGATCAGCTTCGTCGGCGCCTTCGTCGGGTCGTACTCCCGCTTCTTCTGCCGCGTCGGCGTGTCGGGCTCGGCGGCGTCGCCGTTGGCCGGCTCCTCTGCGGCCGCCTTCTTCTCCTTCTTTTCCTTTTTCTCCTTCTTTTCCTTGCCGCCAGGTGACTCGGGGTCCGCCGCCGCTCCGTTTTCTTCGTCGAAGTGCACGTACTCCTTCGCCACGGCTTCCAGCTTCGTCCCGTCTTGCAGCTTCACGTCGAACGTCCCATCGTCATTGGCCCGTCGTACCTTTTTTAGAGTTTATGTGGTTTTGGGGGTTCGGTGTTTTAGGGTCTCCGTTAGTTCGCATGAGAATCCGGGGTCTTTCGGTCTCCGGTTGAAACTCGTTAACTGGGTTCTAGACGGTTCGAGTTTTAAGGATCCGTCTTTTGTGAAGATGCGTCCACAGAGGAGGCATTGCTGGCTTCTCTGATCTCGGTGTGCGACGGCGTACTCTTGCAGCCCTGGCAGTGCAGGACACAGTCCGGTGGTGACATGCCTTACACACCAGCTGCTTCAGCTTCTTTCGGGCAGTCCTCCGCGCCTCAGTGGTTAACTCCTCGCTGGGGAGCCTCGGCCTTTCCCCGCGAGTTGTGCGGTTCCACACGCGTTCTCGGTGGCTCCACGAATGCTTTCTTTTCCGAGGTCAGGCCCCCTACAAACCGGTCCCATTCAATTGTGTCCCCTAGTTCACTGAGCTGGCTCGCTTTTTGTCTATGTCGTCTTCGAGGACCTTCACGCAGGTGAGGTTTGGGCGTCCTAGCTTTCTCTTTTGTATATCGCCGGGGCGGCAGCAAACAGTAGGTCGCTGACGGGCTCCGCACTCCTCTCGCAGTGTCCTGCAATCCGAGCCGCCGCCCCAGTAGCAGCGTCCCGATGTCCGAATACCCCTCCAGCAATTCTTTATTCGCCACTCGGGTGTCCCACTCCCCTCACGTACCTCACCACGTTACCACCAGCTACCAAAAAAGTAGTAGTAGTAGTATGTGTCGTCTGCCGCAGCAGCCGGAGACAGCAGGCGTAGGGGGCAGGTCTTGGTTTACTTTCCTCGTCTTCATGAAGACCCGCTCCCAGTCCAATCACGGTCGCGACAGGTTTGTGCCCTACAGTGATGAGGTGGTTGACCAGGCCCCACGAAGCCTTATACACGACACGGCTACAACACGAGGATGCAGCCCGGCTTAGGTGCACTCAGCCATCGGTGGGATCCCTTCGGTTCTTTGTCTGGCAGCATCGCCGAGCATTTCCTTCCAAGCTGGCCTTTTGTTGACCGCACTACCCTGGGCCCAAATCCTGGACGTGGTTTCAACATGCGTAGGTGTGCACTCAGCCATCAGGCCATTGTCAAGCCCCCCGACCGGTCGATTTGCCACTTTTGTGGCCCTCTATTCGCCGGGCGGTGCTGTCAGCGCTTGTTCCACGTCGCATCAAGTACATGATGCTGGCGGTTGGGGGATCGGCGACCGCGACGCAATTAAGGTGCGGTCAACAGTGTCGCCACGTGAAGGCCCCTCCATGACATCCAAGTTTCTGCATGTGGCTAAAAGTAGTAGTAGTAGTACGTGTCGTCTCCTAATCCGGGAACAAGTCAGGGAGAAGAACGGAGCAATCTTTACAAACAAACGAGTGACTTAAGGTGGCCGCTTGAGCACTTGTGGCTGAAAAAAAACGGCAGGCATTTTCCCGTCCCCTTGTTTGTGCGCACTTCCTTCAAACCTGTTTTGTTCATCTAACGGGAGTGAGGATAGTACGCTGCCAGTCGAACTGTTTATGTTGCATTTGTTAGAGACAAAAAACACACCTTTGCGTACGTCCACTCCTGCGTTTCCTCGATGTACACCTGAACAATTTCCTTCGTCATCGAGTCGGCTGTCCACCGCCTCCCCGCAACCGGACACGGCGAAGCTAGCTTCGGTTCGTTCTCTCGTTTTTTTTTTTCTTTCCCGAAAGATACTTTCGTTCCTCGCTCGCCTGGGATTCGTTAAGAGTGTTGTTCAGGGGTTGAAGGACATGTATGCCTCTTCAGTTTGACCGTTCGAAGGCGGGGACTTTGCTGGGTGATAGTGCTAGCTCCTCCATGGAATCAGAGGAAGGGGTGTTGGCAGAGAAACGTGCCCGAAGTCCATCTGACGCCTTCTGACTAGGCCCTGCATGAAATCCAGTTGCCTAAACCCATACGGGTGGGCCACCCGCTTTTTTAGAGTTAAAGTTCGCTTGAAATTCCGGGCTCTTAGGGTCTCCGTGTGACCGTTCATGAATGGGTTCTCTTAGAGCAAGAAAGGGCTATGTGGATACGGGTTGTATATTTAGTGCACGCTTTTGTTATGGGTTATGGCTAGCCATGTCCGGGACTGTTTGTGACCGACACCAAGTACATTCCTTCGTGGAGTGTAGTCTTGGGCCCCCCACGTTCTACAAGTTGAGCAGGGGTTGCCTTGTAGCCCGTACCGGTCTGTTGTCCGCGTTTATATGTATTTTCTCGCAGTGTGGTGCTTGGATTTCGCGGCACTTGCGGTGCTTCACGTGGTGCGGGTTGTTTCCGTCCTAAAATAAGGTTTTTTAACTCCAGCATTAACTCCAGCTGGCAGGGCTCTACCGTGCAGTCTTGGTGCATGGATGGTTCAGAGGCAGCGGCACCTTGCCAATCGCACTGTCGTAGATCGGCGTTGCCCACTGCCTTGCCCACGTCAAACTACCGTAAACAGAAATAAGTTGGACCGGACAAAACGGTCCGACTCACCTGTTTTAGGCTCTCGCGGTTCAACTTTTTTCGGGGGGTCCTGTGTACTTAGTGAAATTTCGCGGCTGGCTGTGGTAGGCAATCACAAGCTCTTCCTTGCGTGGAAGAATGTTTGATCGCGACCTTAGTTCGCGATATGTTCCCTGTCGGTTTCGCACTCCCCCTTCTTGCCGTGGTGAAGTGCTGCATCTTCTGCCTTGTTCTTGTCGCGCACTTCTGCTTCGATCGCCAACGCCTGCTTCTTTCAAGTCAAAGGACATTTTTTACCTCATGCCCCTCGGCCCAATCCCGCTTAAGTGGAAACGTGCCAGGGCGGAAATATGTTGGACCGGATATAATGGTCCAACTGTTTTGGTCGTCGCGCGGTCCAACTTTTGTGGGTCCAACAAATTTACGGTCCAACTTTTTTCTGCTTACGGTAATCAACATACTGCACTGCCCACTAGCTACCTATTGCACTGCCTACTAGCTACCCACTGCTGTGCTCCATCACTGCACTACTCACTACCCACCCTACACTGCCCACCTGTACTACCCACTGCACTGCCCACTACCACTCTACTCTGCCCATCTGTACTACCACTACCCACCCACTGGATTGCCCACTACCACCCTACCCACCCACTGCACTGCCCACTACCTGCCCATCTGTACTACTCTACTACCCACCCACTGCACTGCCCACTACCACTCTACACTACCCACCCACTGCACTGCCTACACTGCCCACCTGTACTACCCACTACCCACCCTACACTGCCTACCTGTACTACCCACTACCCACCCTCTGTACTGCCCACTACCACGCTACACTGCCCACCTGTACTACCACTACCCACCCTACACTGCCTACCTGTACTACCCACTACCCACCCACTGTACTGCCCACTACCACTCTACAGTGCCAACCTGTACTACCACTCCCAACCGACTGCACTGCCGATGGTGTGGAAAATTCGAACTGTCGGAAAAGACTGTAGCCGGCGCCAGCTTCTCCTGCGCACATTAATTACTGCCGACTACGTCCGTATTTGGTTCGCGCAGTCGAGTACTTCTTTAGTATTCGGTAGGAACTGGAGCAAAGCGCATGGCAGGCACACTCTGTATACTCGATATATCCCATTAGCTAGCGATCAAGTTATCAGCGTTCTACTCTTTCCTTCCCTTTCCGATGATGATTCCTTCGGATGGCGTGGCGAACTCGATTACCCACGCCAAATCTGAGTGCGATGACCGACCGAGTGCGATGAGGCCAGAAGCTAGCTGCCAATTCCCACGAGTGTTGTCTCCGCGTCGCACTCAGCCGCTTTAATTTGCAAGAGACGAGGGAGGTGCCGGGCGCATTGAACGGAGGCAAGCCTTTATAGGGCAACAGCCCAACGGGAGAAGGCGGGGTGAAGAAGGCCGAAGCAAGCAAAACAAGGAAAATAGCTGCAGAGCGGGGGCGGGTGGAATGCAAGAACGTGCTTGGAATGGTTGGATGCTCAACACATTATGCGGATCTACGTTACATTAGCCATCGTCAGCGCGGAGGCCCAAGGATCAGTAGGCAGGACAGCGATGCGAGTCTTGTTTATCAGACGATGGTGGGGAGTCATCGGCATGCCGATGAGTACTGCACTTCCACATCTCCTTTGAGATTTCACAACTGGCAGTCTCCTGAAGTATTTCCTACACAGCACGTGCTTATACAAAAAAACTCAGGGCACCCGCCATACTTGTGACTGCGACTCGCTAGCTGCCACATGTCTTCGTTATTCGGTGGCAATCTGAGACGGTTCAGTTCCGAATAAAAAGGGATCTTCTTTGTACGGTGGCAATCTGAGACGGTTCAATTCCGAAAAAAAGAAAGTGTTTGCGGGTGCCCAGGTGTGGCCCTAAAGCGTGAATGTAAATAGAGATTTTGCCCAAAGGCGCCAATGAGCAGATTCACTCAACCTGCGAAGCGGGTACGCCTCCCCGTGTGGTTTCGCGTCGGCGTGTCAGTGTATGCGCCGTCTAACACGGGGACTCGTCAACACTGTGAGCTGTGTACGGACTTTCTCTGGAGTGGCTGCGCGCGTTCAGCGTTTTTACTGCTTTTTCTTCTTGAAAGTATGCTGCGACCGGGAGTGGTTTTGCACTTGTACTTCGTTTTCTCCCCTGTCCACGGTATTATGGGAACTTCCCAAATCCGGTCAGGACAAGAGAGAAAGCTTTCGGTGCACGAAGGATCTGCCGACGCGTCGAGAGTGGTGCATACCGACTCAAGCTATGCCTGTTGTTGACTTGATACTGCCACCACACACCCAAAGCCGGTATCAGACCCAGTTTTCTTGCTATCTGTGCTGACGGGAACATTTCCGGAATAACGGTTGCACATGAGCCAACGAAAAGTGCTAGAGATTTATACCCTGCACACGCGAAGAACAACAAACGTTTGCCTTATCATTTCCATCACCTTCTTCTTCCCGCCGTGCGGGCTGGGGAGGTTGTATTGCAGCAACGGTAGATTCTTGCTTCTATGTGATTTTGCTTTCGGCCCTTGCAATTCGCGTATTACTCACCTTTCGGAGTGCTTGTTCGGAAAGCCTTTTGCAAAGCAAATGGAGACAGCGCGAATAGTTCCCGACTTCGTTGGCCTTGGAGTGAATACCTGCGACACTTGCTTTGCTTGCATATTTATGTTGTATACTGTCATGTATACACTCACAAGGTAGCAGACGGGAAACGAGAAGAGACGAGGCTTTTCCACAAAGAGACAGACGCTTCGTTTTTGTTTGTGCGTGCTGATTGACGGTTTCCCGCCTTTGTTGGTACCTTTCATTTGCAGGCGCACCAAAAACACGCCTGCATCTACCTAAACATAGCCTTCGCAAAACATTGTAGGGCAACTTGAAAAGTACTAAGATCCTGCTGTCCCCCCGGTTACTCTTTTGGTTTGTGTTCGACTGCTTTGTAAAAACACCCAACATCCAGGGGTTTTGTGTTGAGACTGGCTAGGACGGGCAAAATGTTTGCTACCCGTTAGTCCCCCACTGTGGGCACGGAGGCTTCCCCTCCTCAAGGCTTCGGAGGGGTTGTATACTACAAAATACTCGACGTAGCTGCTTTGACTCCGAATGGAAGGGAAGAAATATAGAGGTACCTACCCCTCGTGTAAGTGCCGCCTCCGTTGAGCCCTTGTCAGTGTCGCCTTTTTGCCTTAAAACGCGAGGCGACACTAACACGGGCAGACGGTTCTCAATAGGGTTCCCTTTATTTGCATGAAGAATGTCTCATCCTCACTGACGGCTTCCCGTGTTAGTGTCGCCTTTTAGGAAAAGGTGCCTTTAGGTAGGCGACACTAACACGAGGGGGGGGGGTAGGTAGAGGGGCAAATGCAATACAAACACAATCTGATTTGTTCTTCGCTGACACCACTGTGTGCTGTTTTCTCACTCAGGACTTTGACCTGTTGTGTTTGTGTGATTTGATCATGTAGGCATGACCTCACGTCCGTTCAACACGTGGTTCGGTAGTTACAGCACTTGAGATCTTTTCGGTTCTTTGTCTGGCAGCATTGTCGAGCATTTCCTTCCAAGTCGGCGCTTGTGTAAAGAAACTCGGTCAAAACCAAGTGCTCTTCAGAGATACACCCTAACCCTCTGTTTACGCACGATGCACGTCACTTCTACTCACTGCAATGATGATCAGAAAATACACGGTGGAGTCTCTCCAGCAGCAAAGAGCCACGCCCCAAGAGAGCCGAGCCCCGTCACCTGCTTCACCCACTCCACCGCGGCCTCCCTGCTCCACTTCATCCCCTTTTGTTCTTCGCTTACACCACCGTGTGTTGTTTTCTCACTCAGGACTTTGACCTGTTGTGTTTGTGTGATTTGACGTGTAGGGGTAGACCCGCATAACCTCACGTCCGTTCAACACGTGGTTCGGTAGTTACAGCACTTGGGATCCCTTCTGTTCTTTGTCGGGCAGCATCGTCGAGCATTTCCTTTCAAGCTGGCGCTTATGTAAAAAAAAGCGGGTGTGGCACCCGCTTTTTTTTATTTTCTTTCAACATCCAGCTTTTAGCTCCGGCTTCTGAATGCCGGAACGCCGTGTCCGAGGGCCGCGCTCTCTTCAGGATGACCACCTCGCTCGCTCGCCGAATAGGGACAGAGAGAGGGTGAGTGTGCGTGTGCACGGCGGAATCCCCCGCGGGATGGGGGAGTGTTTGTGCGGTCGGTTTTGGTCCTTATCTTTTTGCGTTTACACCCCGCAATACAGGGGGTGGCACACCATTCATTCACATCCGCAATGCGGGACTATTACACCCGCAATGCAGCAGCGGCACTTTCGCGCTTTTGGGGCTAAATACAGGCGAATTCGTGTTGATATTTTGCGTAAAAAATCTCTCGCGCACTTTTTCACTCCCGCATTCACTCCTCCAACCGATGGGTGTCCGCCGTGTGGGATACCGTTTGATGCCGCTATCGATGCGGTTTCGGCTGTTCAAATGCGATACTCACACGACCGACTTGTCACGGGGAAGTTTCAACTGTTATATGTGTGACATAACATGTGAAAAAACATTTACGTGGATTTGCCCCTTCCGAACCATCGCCACCTTCGCCGTTTTAGGCTTGAATAAGCCGGTCTGTCCCTTCGCTGATAGCCGTGATGAATACAGTTCCAGGCAATTCGATGCAGCTCCAGGGGATGGGGATGGACCTGATAGACCGTGGTGGACCGTAGTTCGCCGTGACAAACAGCGGCAATTCGATGCAGTTCCAGGAGATAGAGATGGACCGGCTTCTAGAACGCGTGCCGATATCCCAGTTGTCATCGCAAGTGCGGTAAATCAGAGGTTAGGCTGCAGAGTGCCAAGGGCAGGTGAAGGCACTCGCCCTTGTTGTTGGTTGGGCGGGTTGCTAAGTGCTGAAAGAGAGAGAGAGGGGGGGGGGGGGAGGATGAAAATGAATCAGCAGGGCTCGTTTCGAATCATAGGAAGGCGAATATCTTTCTTTCTGAGGTTCTACGGTACTAGTCACTTTGGGGGGGAACATCTTGGTTTAGTATAGTGGAGGCGGAATCCCTCTCCGGGGATTACGAGGGCTGGCGACAGACGCTGGACGGTGTCCGGAGCAAGTACTTCACTTTGTCCCGGGCCAGATATCTTTTTAGCGTTTATTGTGGTTTAAAAGTTCGGTGTTTTAGGGTCTCCGGTTGACCATTGAGGCTGTGAGGCGGGTAGTATGCGGGTAGTAGGTAAGATTATGTATGCTATTACACTTTAACTACGGCTAGCCATGTTTGTAAGTGTTGCGACTGACACCAAGAAGAAATTCGCTTTGAATTTAGTCTTGGGCTCGCCACGCGCATGCATGTTGAGATGTTTTTGAAAGTGTGCTAATACTGCAGGGAATAGTTGACTGGACCTCTTGAGTTTGTGCTCCACGATTTGGGAAGTCACCCTACAAAGCCAAAAGCAGGACCGACCCCCCCCCCTAGGGCAGTGCTGGCTGCAAACGGCTGCAAACGCGTTTGCACCGATTCTGCAAACGGCAAACGTTTGCAGTGCAAACGTTGCAAACGTTTGCAAACGTCATTACCGTTTTACAGGGTTTATACGGCGGGAGAGTCTTGGCGGTGTTCCTGTTGTTGTAGTTCAGCCGCACGAGGGAACCTGCTGTTTTTATCCCCATGCTGCTTCGCTTGTTGTCCTTCACTGCGTCATACACCGACCACCCTGGGCTGGCCATCTTTTTTTTGGCTACCGCCTGCAATGGCAGCCACTTGGTTCCAAGTTCCTTGGTGCCTGGAATAGCCATCCAAACGTCAAAAAATCTCAAAAACAGGTTTTCCGGACAGCCTCCCCACGGGGAGTCGTACCCCCTACCCCCCCCCATGCGAGCGAGTTTCGGAACAGGACTCAAAACCGCGACCAAGATGGCGAATGCACGATGACACATGGTGCTTGCAGTTCGCTAAGCGCCAGTCAGGTCGAGCTCATTACACGGCGCTTCCCGCATCCTTGGTTGAGATGTGCCGCCTGTGCAGAGACCTGTGTAGCGACGTGGTTGCCTCCTCCGGAAGAGGTGCTCATTTTCAGAGTATTTCACATACTCCGAAATGAGCACATCTTTCCGAACAAATGGGCTTTTAGCACCGCGCTGTCAAAACAGCTCGAAACTGCCGGAAGATTCAGTGGGAAAAAGACGGCGTGTTTATCTCCTCACTCGGAAGAACAATCGGGCAACATGTATTTAAGGGCGGGATTGAAAAGAGGTGTGACATGTCTTTCCATTTCCAGACTCGAAAATTGTTTTTCCAGTGCAAGTTTTCGTAGTAACAGTGCATTGTAAACACGAACTGCTCACTATCATTCACTGGCAGGCTAATCCTCCCCCGGCACGTACAAACAAAAACTCTCCTATTCCCACTTTTCGGCACATCTAAGAGATGGGCTATTTAACGACCCCTGTGGAGGTCGCTAGTTGGTACGGGGTTGAGAGTGTATACTGCTGCGGTTCCAAAGGAAAGCTTGCCGACGATCCACAAGGACCCGACATCCTTTTGGATCTTTATAACAAAAGAGGGGGGGGGCGGGATCATAGTTTTTTTTTTTTTTTTTTGAATCAAAAAGCAATATTGATTGTCCAGCATCGGTGCTCTTTTTCTTTTTCCAACGACAGGGAGTGTCCTCGTTTTTTTGCTTTCTTTTCGTATTATGAAGCAGGCAGAATGACGCGATTGTAAGGTTGCGGGGGATGGGAGAAGAGAGCTTCGTTAATGGTACATGGGAGACGAATCGCCCGGGGATGTCCCTCCTCCTTTTTTAGAGTGTAAGCTTTCATTTTAGTCAGGGTAAAGCCTGCCAGGGTATTAGCTACAGGGTTTGGGCGCTGCCGGAGGAGTTCCCCGTTCCTGTTTCGGGAACCTGTGCAAAGGGAGAAAAAGCACACTAGCAGGGTCTTCAGTCCGTTGTAGACTTGCGCCCAGTCGGCCCGCCGCGGTCCGAATCTGGTAGCTAGCTAATCTCCTGGGCCTACCGTAAAGGGGGGGGAGTGAAAGAACGTGCTTTGGAGTGCTCAACACCGCACCGGTCCCGTCTGCGCCGTGTTTCGGTCCTTTAAGCCACGGACACAGAAGGCGGACCATCATCAGCGCGGAACCTGAGCGTCTGCAGACAGGACAGCGGTGTGAGTCTGGTTTGTCAGGCGGCTGTTCGTAGCTCGTCACAGCCAGGACCACCCGTGCTACTAGAGCACAGGCGAATCCGTCACGGGGAGAAGGCCCCGACAACCGTGTCTAGGGGGGGAAATTGTTTCTTGGGGGGGGGGGGGGGCGGCAGTGATCATGGCAAACGTTGAACGTTTGAACGTTTGACAAACGTTTGCGTTTGCAAAATTCATGTCAAACGTGTATCAAACGTGAGTGAGGCGCTGGCTGCGCCTGCAGTGGGGATCCGAGTGTGGGGTCGGCTTGTGAACACTCGAGCCACAAGGGCAAGATCTTCATGCCCGGGGCCCCAGAAAGTGGGAGGGAACACTTGCTGAAGGCTAGTATCTCCCTGTATCTCCCTGTGCACGCCCAAGGAGAACCAGAAGGATGTCTTGTTCCCTTATTCGAGACTGGAGGTCCTATGAACATGCAATGTGAATAGCCTCTATTCGAGCCAACCCGGCTTTTCTTGCAACAATTATGAAACCGTATTGTTTTTGAACTGGATAATGGTTCAGAGTAAGCTTTTTTCCCTTCTGAGAAAATGCACGGGGGTGGCAGAGTGAGCGGGCGCCGGCCTTCAGGCCGGTCGGCCCGGGTTCGAACCCCGCCCCTCACACTTTTCCGGTCGAAGATGGTTTTCGAGGTTTGTTGGGTTTCGGGGTCTTATGTGCCCGAAATTTGCGTTTTTGGCGGAGTTTCTCAGTATCTCGCGGTATTTGGTCACCCCGGGAAACGGAGTCGGGCGGCCGAGCTTGCCATCACAGGCCAAACTGCTACGAGAACCGAACTTTGCTTAGCTTCACGCGAACTTTGCTTCGTCCGAACTCAGCTGCGCCCGTACCAGAATTTAGCATCGCCCGAACTTTGCAGCGCCCGAACTTTGCTTCGCCAGAACTTAGCTTCGCCCGAGCGTTGCTTCGCCCGAACTCAGCTGCGCCCGAACTTTGCTTCACCAGAACTTAGCTGCGCCCGAACTTAGCATCACTCGAACTTATTATCGTCTGAACTTAGCTGCGCCCGAACTCTGCTTCGCCGGGGGGCGGCGGGGGGGTCCGGGGGGGCGCAAACCCGGGTACCAGCGCCAAACTTTTCCCTCGGGGGGGGGGGTGGGGGGGGTGTCCCCCCCCGGGCACGAGCACCGACCTTGGCTTCACCGGACTTTACCACCCTGGCCGAACTTCGCTCGTGCCGGAACTTTTTTTTAGTACCAGCGCAGCCTGAGCGCTTAGCACCAGAACTTAGCAACGCCCGAACTTAGCAACGCCCGAACTTAGCATCACTCGAACTTAGCTTCACCAGCATTGCCCGAACTTAGCTTAGCCCGAACTTTACTGTTCCCCGAACTTTAACTGCTGCCTCCAGTCTCGCCACGCGCCGGCCTTAGCCGAGCGCACGTACTTTTTGTCGTGTCCGCCTGCAGCCACGTGGACAAGTGCTATCAAGGGTCGTGTACTGTGCACAGACCCGGTCCATCGATTGGCAAACGTCACGTTTGCACGTTTGTCAAACGTTTGCGTTTGATAAATCTTGTCAAACGTACGTTTGCAAACGTTTGATAACATCACTGCCCTAGGGGGGGGGGGGGTGGGTGAATGGTGGGGTGCATGCCAACAGGGGGGAGGGGTTGGGAGAAATAATTCTCGCAAAGTACGATGATCTGGCATGGCTGGCTATGAGGGACGTTGCTATTTCGTGTGTCTGACTCTTGGCCTGGAACTGTCATGTCCGGCCTTTGGGTATCATTTCTGCCCTTGAGGGGTCTTGCTCTGCCATGTGTCAGACTGTCGGCTTGTCGTGTCTAGCTTTAGGTATCATTTCTGCCCTTGAGGGGTCTTGCTCTGCCATGTGTCTGACTGTTGGCCTGTCATGTCTGGCCTTTAGGTATCATTTCTGTCCTTGAGGGGTCTTGCACTGTCATTTGTCTGGTCTGTAGGCCTTGCTCTATCCTGCCTTTAGGTCTGGTGCTGTGCACATGGTGTATCCGACCGATACTCCCGGGAAGATTTCTTCTGAGCACAGAACCCCGTTCTCTTAGTTGCAGGGGTTCCTGTTGGGTTAGAGGTCGCATTGCCCCCCGTGCACAGCATCGTACTTCGCCAAGATCTTTCTGCCGAAACCCCCCACCTGCTTCGTTTCGGCATCGCCTCATGTTATATTCCCCAAGCACCTCCTGTCAGGGGGTGCTGTAGGACACGTCTTCGAAGAGCTGCCACGCTGTAGTCCTCGGATCAAAAAATTGGGTTTCTCGGATCGAACGAGCCGCAACAATGATTCCAGTGTGCACATCCTGACTTCGGTGCATGCAGGAAGCGCTACTTGACTTCGGTGCATGCAGGAAGCGCTACTTGACTTCGGTGCATGCATGATGTTTACAGTAGATTTCAGTGCGTGATGTACCAAATCCAATGTGCTTTTGAGTGTTTAGTGTGGTTTAGAGGTTCGGTGTTTTAGGGTCTCTGGTTGACCATCGAGGCTGTGAGGTGGGTAGTATGAGGGATGTGGCATGATTACACACTTCCACCAAGCCGGCCCAGGTGTATCTGCATAACATTGCCTGCAGCTGTGCAGCACTGTCCATTACGTTGCGTCTCAGATCGCCACTGATTCTTTGCACTTTAACCTTCGCCCTTGCCGCTACACCACGGTTTATGCCAGCCACTGTCTTGTACAGTTTCAACATTTCCACATCATGAATGACCACCCGGTGTGTCCGTGTTGACATACTAGAGTCGGTTCGATCTAGTCAGAAAGAAGGACACGCGAAGACACGCGAGGCCACAAAGCCTCATGCAAAGTTGCGAGAGAACGTGTCCTAGCAGGTTCTTACTTGCGCACAACCCACCGTGAAGTGTACGCTGCCAGGCTAATTCAAGCAAGCATTTGTCGGCGGTATCGGACGTACCATAGTCGGCTCGATCTGAATAGAAAGGAGGCCAGAAAGCCTGATACAACAGAACTCGTCCTACCAGGTTCAGACTTGCGTTCAACCTACCCTTCTGTCAACATAACGTACCATAATAGCTTCGATCGATCGTTCTGAAGCAGATTACCTGACATGATGCGAACAAGCGGGTTTGCGTCCGGTGACGCGGCAAACGAGACCAACAGCTGGTGGCCAGATGCTACAAGTCAGGTCGGGTTCGGTTACACAGGAAGGCCGATCGCCCAACGTGATGCCAACTAAGAGCAGACTTCCTCCTCACTAGGCAAGCCTACTGATTCACGGGTAACTTCACGCTTGCAAATGGGACACGCCTGTGGGTTCGGAGAGTTTGAGTGAGCTTGCAACCTTCAGACAGTTTCGAGTTTTAAGGATCCGTGTTTTGTGTCTACGATCGACAGTTCAAGTCGGGTTGGTGTTCTGTCGTTGGGTGCCTGTATATCCGGTCCCTGTCAGGAGTAGAACGCCCCGCGCTAAACATGAAACTAACTACTAAACCTGAAATGTTGGAAGAAATGAGAAGTCACCGCAAACCGTGGCGTTTTCACTTTGCTTCCTGAATCCAGCTATGCGTAAAACGATCAGGAACTGCGTTCAACAAAAATTCATCCCGACGACACATAAACCTGGGTATCCACCCGTTTTATGTGCGAGTTAGTGAGTTGCTTCACGGCGACGATCACCAAATGTTGGCAGAACTGGTTACTGCAGTACAGGCCACAAAGCAGCCTGAAAGACTTTTGGAGTACATTTTCGTGCGCCATCACAAAGGACTGCCCGTGACATTCTAACCCAAACTACTAAACTCGATTACGATCTACAAGGCGATGCAGATTATTGCCGCAGATTCTTTGCATTCTAACCCAAACTACTAAACTCGATTACGATCTACAAGGCGATGCAGATTATCGCCGCAGATTCTTTGCATTCTAACCCAAACTACTAAACTCGATTACGATCTACAAGGCGATGCAGATTATCGCCGCAGATTCTTTGCATTCTAACCCAAACTACAAGGCTCGACAATGTTCGATCGAGCAGGGGTGAACTTGCTCATGTAAATTTTAGAGTTAAAGTTCGCTTGAAATTCCGGGGTTTCAGGGTCTCCGTGTGACCGTTCATGAATGGGTTCTCTTAGAGCAAGAAAGGGCTATATGGGTACGGGTTGTATTTTTGGTGCACGCTTTCGTTATGGGTTTTGGCTAGCCATGTCCGGGACTGTTTGTGACCGACACCAAGTACATTCCTTCGTGGCAATTTTTGTGTCATGGAAACGTGGGGTTGTTATTGGTGCTGGTTTTGAGGGATAAGGAAACATTAGAAATCTTTTGCGGTGGTCTCCGCTGGCCCGGTAGTTTGTGCTACCGCCAACTTCTTTTACACTCGTTCTCTTCTCTTCTCACTACTGTACGTACTGTTTCACTCTTTTTCTCACTAAGGAAACATTAGAAATCTTTTGCGGTGGTCTCCGCTGGCCCGGTAGTTTGTGCTACCGCCAACTTCTTTTACACTCGTTCTCTTCTCTTCTCACCACTGTACGTACTCTTTCACTCTTGTTTTCACTTTGGCGTCTTCTTGTTGCGTTAGTGGGGAGTCATTTGCATGCAAATTAGTACCACACTACCTCACTTTGGCTAGCCAAAACAGTTTTTGTGTCATGGAAACGTGGGGGGGGGGGCAAGATGCATACAGTGTGCTCAGCGAACCATGGAGTGGCGCACGCGTCGTGGAACCGGTGGGTGCAGGGAAGGAGCAGCAGGTCGTCGCCCACTTCGGCGTCGTACAGGCACACGACGCAGAACGCGTGGTCGTTGGTAGCGCACTCGCGGGTGTACTGCTCGTGCGAGTATGGGGCCACGGTCAGTCTTTCTTTAACAACCGGCGGGAGGCCTACTGGGCCCCGCGGGAGACTGAAGGGGAAGAACGGAAACCCGGCGAAGTCGAAGAAGAGCATCGTGAACATCAGCTCCGGAGACAGGCTCCCGAGGACCGCCGGGAGCCCCCCCGCGTTCGGTGCGAACGGCTCAGCGGTGCCGTCCGGGTGCAGCAGGATCACGAACGACGTCTCCGCTGAGTCCGACGATGGCGCCGACAGCGACAGCGACATGGCCATGCCGCCGTCCCGCGCGCCGCCGCGGGGCGACTCTCGGTCGCCTTCCCCGGAGTCCTGGCCCTGCCGCCGCGTTGCTCGCCTTTTCCGAACGCCATCTCGCTGCTGGACCCCAGAGTCAGCACCCCGGCTGCCTTGGCTGCCGCCGCGCCTCTGGCTGCCGGCTGAGCTGCTTGTGCTAGGGCGGACCCGAGACCACGGTTGTTGCGTTACCGACGCGTGGGAAGACGGCGTTCTTCTTCCGTCGGATCGTTCGTCGGCGGGCTGCTGGTTCGAAGCGGAGGTGCGAGGCGAATCCATCGGATGCCCCGTGATTCTGCTCCGTGGAGTGCCCACCCGCGATCGGACCGGGGCGTCGCTGGCGTCCCTCCGGGCCTGGCGCGACGCGGAAGCAGCCCTGAGCGACGCCGCCACCGGCTTGTGCTGCTTCGCGGCGGCGCTGCTGGCGGCGGGCGGCGGAGACGCGCGGGCCGGTAGGGTGCTCGCGAGGTGGTCCACCTTCGCCGGCGGCGGCGCCCTGCGGTGGTAGATGGTGCGGCTGAGCTGCTTCCGCCCGTCGACGGCGGCGGCGGCGGCGGCGGGCGCGGCGTCGTTGTTGTTGGTCGACGAGCCGAAGCCGGCCGGCCTCCGCTGCCTGCCCGGTTGGTACCTGCCCCCCGCTCCCTTCTCCGCCTCGGCCCGGCGCCTCCGGCCCCTTTCCGCTGCGTCCGCGAGCTCTTGCTTCCTCTTGTCGGTATCGCCGGATCCGAACATCTTCTGCGTTTTCCTTTTTTCGGGGATCTACCTTGTGTACGAGTGTTAAGTATTCGTGTCGGATATAATACCAAAGACCTGCGATCTTACAAGATACCTTTACGACAAAAAGAAAGCCTAAGCTTAGTTTCATGTTTGACAGCACGTAGCGGGTCATGTATGTTGACAAAAGCGTGTGTTGGAATGGGTATGTACTCAACAGTCGGTCCTGTCTGCTCCGTGTTTCGGTCCGAAAGCCAGGTGACCCACAGCGAGGCTGCCGTCGGGTTGTGCTGCTCGCTGCTGGTAGGGTGCTCGCGAGGTGGTCCGCCTTCGCCGGCGGCGGCGCCCTGCGGTGGTAGATGGTGCGGCTGAGCTGCTTCCGCCCGTCGGCGGCGGCGGACACTGTTGACCGCACCTTAATTGAGTCGCGGTCGCCGATCCCCCAACCGCCAGCATCATGTACTTGCCCAACAAAGCCTATGGAGGGGCTCGCATCTGATCCAAAATGCTGGCATGAACGTCAAGGACGCTCAACAAAGCCTATGGAGGGGCTCGCATCTGATCCAAAATGCTGGCATGAACGTCAAGGACGCCCAACAAAGCCTATGGAGGGGCTCGCATCTGATCCAAAATGCTGGCATAGTGGCACAGGTTGATGTTGCTGACTGGCTCGACAGGAACTCCCCCGCGGCTCAACCTCACGGGCGAGCGGAGCGCTTGGAGAAGCTCGAAGCTTTGAAGAGTGAACATGACGAGGCACACCAGCAGGAACAGAATGCCTCCGCCGAGGCCAAAAACTCTTTCTCTGCCCTTGTGACCGGCTTTCATGGTGTTAGGGAAGAACCGGAATGCCGCCCAATAGCCATTTTCCCCTCCCCCATCCCTCCTCCATGGCATGGGGTGAAACATGAGTTTGTTGAACGCTTACGCCCGTCACTAAACCCAGATTTCCCTGTGTTTCGTGTGAGCTACAGCACATTTACCTCCTTTTATCTTTCGCAACTGGCAGTCTCCTCAAGTATTTCCTACAAAGCAGGTGCTTATACAAAAAAGAAAAACGCGCGAGAAAGAGGCCAGAAAACAAGAGCTGTGCTCCTTATTCCAACAGGGTATCTAAGTAAGTATGGCAAGGGAAGAAAAAGCGCCAGGTGAGGGAGAAAGCGGCGTTTCGGCGCCGCTTTGAACCGACTTTGCCTGCCGCATGCACGTTCTAATCTAGCTCCTGGCTTCGCCTATGCAAGGCCAAGTTCGGGTCCCAACAAGTGCAATTGTACTTGTCGCTGCCCAACTGCAGGACTGGCCGGGAACATCGCTATCCAATTGATTTTTATGACCCTTCAGATTTTCCGTCATAATAACTTGTTCAGTTTGCGGTATGCGTGTGACCGAAGACTCTTCGCAGACATACTTCTGAGCAGAGCTATTTGTGTGGACTTGTCCGCAGTTGCGCCTAAGCTCGGGGAGTGGCAGTCAGTTGTTCATCTGTCTGGTCCTTCGATTTAGCCGAACTTGTTTGCACTTCGGTTGCAAGCATGCGTGTGGTCTCAGGATTGGGTCCTTCGCAGACGAGCCCCTTCGTATCACATTCCTCTGAGCGAAGCTATCGCTATCGTGTGCGCTAGGGAAGGTCGGCATTTTGCACTTGATGCCTGGGCGAGTAATGTCTGGGCCTCGAGAGATCCATCCATCAATTGATTTCTGGACCTTCGATCTTGCCGTCGGCCAAGAGCTGTCGGAGGTTCGTGTTCGGGTCCTTGCGGGCCTGCTCCACGTAGCGATCGGCCAAGTGGTTCTCCCAGCGGTCAAAAAGTTCACCTTCATCGTAGTCGTAGTTGAGCGCCTTGTACGCTTTGCCTGCGTTTATGTTACGGTTTCTTTTGAAGTTAAAGTTCGCTTGAGAGATTTACTCTATAATTAGCCTGCAATACTCGACGTTGCTGCTTTGACTCCGAATGGAAGAGAGGAAATATAGAAATAGAGGGGCAAATACAATCCAAACACAATCTGGTTTGTTCTTCGCTTACACCACCGTGTGTTGTTTTTTCACTCAGGCTGTTGTGGTTGTCTGTCTTGTCGTGTAGGGGGTAGTCCCCGCGTGAATTCCCGTCCGTTCAATACGTGGTTCGGTAGTCACAGCACTTGGAATCCCTTCGGTTCTTTAGACTTAGGGAATCGGGGTTTTATAGTCTCCGGGTGACCATTGTCGTATAATAATCCTCACTCCTATGCTTGTGTCTGTCACTCGTCCACCGCTCCTGCTTGCCGCGCGCCGTATGGTTGGAGTAAAAAGTGAAGCCAGAAAGCTGCTAATCTTGCTGCTGACCACATGAAGTGGTGACGGATTGGGAGCGGAAAACCTGTCGTTCGGATTATTATTAGTCTTCAAAGAAACAAGTTTCTTTTCCTACAAGAAAAATTCAGTCTCAGACCCACCTCAACCCACCCGAATTCTCCTGGTGTAGGCTCGGATGGTGTGCTCATCCTGCTTTGCTCCTCAGTACTAAAGTATCGTACGTAAGTAAGTATGTAAGTGTTCGTATCGTATCTGCTGTAGTGGCAGTACGTGTACATGTGCGAGGTGTCTTTGTCTGGCAGCTTTTGTCGAGCATTTCCTTCCATACTGGCGCTGAAGTGAAAAGAAATGCGCTGTTTTCTTTTATTCTTTTACTTGTTAGTTGTCGACAACCTTTTTTGTATTGGGGTGTCATTCAGATGTAAATCCAAAGCCGTCCACGTCAAAGTTTGTTAGCATTGAGTTCTTTTAAGTACATGAACCACATGGATTAGCATGCACTGTTAAGCAGCGGCTGCCAAAATTTGCCGTGACACCTATGATCAAAGTAAAGGAGGAACGGAGAAAATGTTTCTAGAGAGACGACGCACACCTAAGAAGACCTTGTTCTTGTACGTCAGAACCTTTTCCTTCGACTTCGCCAGGACTTCCGCGATCTTCTTCGTGGTGGGGTCGTCCGGGTAGACAGTGCTGTACGTAGGATGTACTGCTTCCAGTAGCTGGATCTTCTGCTGCATCAGCTGCGGCCACGAGCCGCAGACGAGCGACATCCAGTAGTCCCATTCCACAGACAGCATCGGCGCATGCTCTGCCACTTTCGTGCGCACCAGTGCCTGTGCGTGTTCGGTGAGGGGTGGAAAGCGCTTGAGGACTTCTAAAGGTGGGGGGAAAAACTTAGTTTAATGTTTAGGCAGAGGGGGGCAGTGCTGACACTACCCTGAGAGCCCCCAACGACTTTGCAAGGGACCCCCCCCCCCCCCCCCCCCCCCAGTGCAGTTGCCTTGGAGGCTGGGTGGTCGAATTCTCTAAGGTGAAATGGTCAAAATTCCCTGGCAAAAGTGGGCCCATAATAAAATCCTCACTCCTATGCTTGTGTCTGTCACTCTCGTCCTCCGCTCCTGCTCTGCTTGCCGCGCGCAGTATAGTTGGAGCAAAAGGTGAAGCCAGAAAGCTGTTAATCTTGCTGCTGACCACATGAAGTGGTGAAAATTTTTTGGTAGGAAAAGAAACAAGTTTCTTTTCCTACCAAAAAATTTTCAAAGTGTGGTTTTTGGGGTATTTGGGCCAAAAGAATTTTTTTTTTTTCTGACCAGCTACCGTGGTGACCACCTTAGAGAGTGACAGGTAGCGTCCCCCCTCCACAGTGAAAATAGCCTGTATAGGGGGGGGGGGGGGGGTCAGGTCAGATTCTGCCAACGACTCCGCAATCTGGCCGCTTAGGGCCACCCCTGAACATAAGATCTGGGCCTCTGGGCCAAGGGCCAAGCAGGGGTTTTAGGTCTTTTTTGAGTGATCACCAGATTCTCGAAGGTGAAATGGTCAAAACCCCCTGGGAAATTGGGCGAAAAATATTTTACGAAGCGCGTTTTTTAGGTCATTCCGGCACTCAAAAAAAATTTTTTTTCGCTGACTTTTTCCCTACAGACCACCTTGGCCGTTAGGTTCTACCGGTAGGTAGGTTTCAGTAAAAATGCAAGTACATGGCCCTATCCGCACGACTCCGGGCCCGAGCTTCACCCCCCGCCGAACGGTACGGTAAATCAAACTGTTTGCATGGGGGGTCCGGGGGGCAGCCCCCCCGGGGCACGGTACGGTACACAACAAACAGGTGGCCTTACACTGTGTGACGGTCGAATTTGGCGGTTCGTGATGGTCGAATTTGGCCTGTTTACGTCGTGCGATGCTGTGTGACGGTCGATATTGGTCTTTTTACGCCGCGTGATGCTGTGTGACAGGGGAAGTCGGGAGGGCTCCATCCGGCGCACGGTAGAAGGAATGCTGGCTTGGCAAGCTAGCGAATGCGCCAGCTCGCGTCCGGCTTTGGCATCTTATGGCCCATCGCGTCCTCGAGAGCCCGGCGAAGAAGATTGCTTCCCCGAAAGATGCTGTTAATCTGGCGGAGCACAGACGTCATGTCTTTGAACGCTTGTCCCACCTCGGGAAATTGTCCAAATAGGTTTTCCGACCTCGAAACCCAGCATTAGAAAATTGTCCCACCTCGGGAAATTGTCCAAATAGGTTTTCCGACCTCGAAACCCAGCATTGGAAAATTGTCCCACCTCGGGAAATTGTCCAAATAGGTTTTCCGACCTCGAAACCCAGCATTGGAAAATTGTCCCACCTCGGGAAATTGTCCAAATAGGTTTTCCGACCTCGAAACCCAGCATTAGAAAATTGTCCCACCTCGGGAAATTGTCCAAATAGGTTTTCCGACCTCGAAACCCAGCATTGGAAAATTGTCCCACCTCGGGAAATTGTCCAAATAGGTTTTCCGACCTCGAAACCCAGCATTAGAAAATTGTCCCACCTCGGGAAATTGTCCAAATAGGTTTTCCGACCTCGAAACCCAGCATTAGAAAATTGTCCCACCTCGGGAAATTGTCCAAATAGGTTTTCCGACCTCGAAACCCAGCATTAGAAAATTGTCCCACCTCGGGAAATTGTCCAAATAGGTTTTCCGACCTCGAAACCCAGCATTAGAAAATTGTCCCACCTCGGGAAATTGTCCAAATAGGTTTTCCGACCTCGAAACCCAGCATTAGAAAATTGTCCCACCTCGGGAAATTGTCCAAATAGGTTTTCCGACCTCGAAACCCAGCATTGGAAAATTGTCCCACCTCGGGAAATTGTACAGGGGGGAGAGGGGCAGCTGAGGCTCAATGTACCGTACCGTCTCCCGGGGGGCGGTGCCCCCCGGACCCCCCCCTATATTAAAACTCGCGAGAGAAAACGGGTTTGGTGTCTATTCTGAAGGGAAAAACGGGCTGCATAAGGTTCTGGCCCCAAACCCCGCTCGCAAAAAAAAAAAAGAAATCGCCGCTGCGCGGGCCACCGGAGGAACACCTATAATTGGGGGTGGCGTTCGGCGTCCGCTTATTTCGACCCATGGCGTTACCTGTCGAATTCGACTCTAAAGTAGCGTGACACGAGCGTGACATGTCAAATTTGACTGTGCAGTAGCGTTACATGAGCGTGACATTCTAAATATGACAATATATTAGCGTTACACGAGCGTTACCAGCCAAATTCGACCGCAAAGTAGCGTGACACGAGCGTGACATGTCAAATTTGACTGTGCAGTAGCGTTACATGAGCGTGACATACTAAAGATGACAATATATTAGCGTTACACGAGTGTTACCTGACAAATTCGACCGTGAAGTAGCGTGAGACGAGCGTTACATGTCGAATTCGACTCTAAAGTAGCGTGACACGAGCGTGACATGTCAAATTTGACTGTACAATTGCCACCGATGGGAAGGGAGTGAGGGCTATTTTCACCGCTGGAACCTGGGTCGCCGAGTGGCATGGCCCCCGGACCCCTCATTTCGAGCAAACTCGTGTACCGTACCGTTCGCCGGGGGGCGAAGCCCCCCGGACCCCCCATAGTAGTGAGGCTGGTAAGGCCACCAGAAAAAAACCCAAAAACCCTCACCGTAGGCTCGGGTCAAGGGCCAAGCAATGTTCCAGGCTGCCGGGGGGCATCTGACGATGCGGGGTGGCTGCGGGTATATGCCTTCGCCCCGCTCATCCTGACGGCCACCACTCGGGGAGGACGCAGAGCGGTGACAGAGGCCCTCCGCCGCCGGGTCAGACTCTGGAGGGACGGCCTGTTCGGGACGCTCTGGTCGGAGGCCTTGGCCATCACGGCTAGGAAGGCTCAAGGTCGCGCGCGCCGGCGTGCCTACCCGGTCGAGGACAACGACCACAGGGTCGAGCTCCAGACGGCGGTCAGGTCAGTGGATGACCTGGACGCCCCCACCGTGCGCCAGGTCATCAAGCGGGCGCGGGACCGGTGTTACTCGCGGGCGGTGTCGGCGCTTTCGGCAGCGCAGACGGCCCCGCCAGACGAGGCCACCATGGCGCAGCTCAGGGCCCTCCACCCGGCTGCCGAGGAGTGGCAAGGCGACCCGGCGATGCAGGGCCTGAACGTGGCACGGCCCTCGCCGAGTGCGGTTCGGAGACTGCTGAAGAAGATGCCGAAGGGCACGGCGGCCGGCCCCTCCGGGCTCTCTGCGCAGCACCTGCTGGACCTCTGGCAAAGCGTGCTCCTGCGAAGCGGGCAGGTCGGTGTCGGGGTGAAGGCCGGAGCGGACGCGGGAATTCTCGCCGTCCGTAGGGTGGCGGCCATGTACCGCAGGGAAGGCGGGGCGGGCAAGGGCATCCTCCAGATCGACCTGGCGAACGCATTCAACTCCCTGCAGAGGGAGGCGATCATGAAAAAGCGCCAGCAGGCATGCCCCCCAGGTCTTGGCGTACACCATGGCGGCATACGGGAAGCACTCCATACTGCAAGTTGGAGACCAAACGCTCACTTCCGAGCGTGGGGTGCAACAGGGGGACCCCTTGGGGCCTCTCCTCTTCAGCCTGGCGCTGCAGGACGTCATCGCGCCGCCGCCGCTGCGGCAGCGCCACAGGTCGGCCCGGCAGTCCCGCCGGCGCCAGAAGAGGCCCCCGGCAGGTGCTTATACAAAAACCGTACACCGCGAGAGTAGGAGAAAGCAGAAAGGGAAACTAGAGTTTTCGTTGACCGCACCACCCTGAGCCCAAATCCTGGACGTGGTTTCAGGTGGCAATTTTGGCAAATGATCATGATCAGAAGGTCCTACTTGGGCGGTTCACGTTCCTCACACATTGCATGTGGCTAAAAAAAAAAGTCCCAAAAAGGTGAGAAACGGTAACACAAGCTTTTGGTCGGCGCACACACACACACACCTGCGAGTATTTCAGCCCCCAGAGCAGCGAGAGCTGCAAGAGCTCCGAAGCGGAGCCGGCGCTCTTGCGGGCCAGGCGGTAGTGGTAGTGCGCGAGGAGGCAGCACAGCTTCATGTAGCACCAGTGGTCCCTCGACAGGTAGCTCAGCGAGCGCTCGACAAGGTCCTTGAGCTTCTCGTACTGCCCCTTTTCGACGTCGTCCCGCAGCGCTTCCAGAGAGTGCACCTCCGCCTCGATCGCGCCCTCCCTCTTCAGCTGCTTCGCCATGTCCTCGTCCGCCCAGGTCCCCCCGCACGCTTCGCAGTGCCACGCTCTCGCGCCCGGCACGCCCCGTTCCCGGTCGATCAGCGCTGTTCCGGTGCGAAACCGCACGGCTTGGTCGCCGTGGTCGGCGGTTTCGACGCCTTTGCCGCAGTCGCAGCGGATGCCGCGGGTCCGGTCGACGCCGACGCAGCGCTCGCACTTGCACACGAACAGATGGCTCTGCCGGAGGATGGTCTGCCGGACCTCCGAGCTGTGCACCAGGTAGCGGCTCGAATTGTAGCTGAACGTGACCAAGCTGTCCTTCGGGATGTCCTTCACGGCGATGAACCGGCACCGCGCACCATCATACAACGTGTTCGGACTGCAACTGTGCGCCATCTTCGACGCGACCTGCGGATGACGTGGGGGTTCGAGTTATTTGATTCGAGACTGGAGGTCCGATGAACATGCGATGTGAATAGCATAGCCTCTCGAATCGAGTAACCGAGAAACACTCGACGCTGCTTTGACTCCGAATGGAAGGGAGGAAATGCAGAGGTAGAGGGGCGACTGCAATACAAACACAATCTGATTTGTTCTTCGCTTACTCCACCGTGTGTGTTGTGTTTTTCACCCGTCCAGAACTTTTTCCTTGCTGTGTTTGTGTGTCGTGTCTTGTCGTGACCCGCATGACCTCACGTCCGTTCAACACGTGGGATCCCTTCGGTTCTTAGTCTGGCAGATTTTGTCGAGCATTTCCTTCCAAGCGAGGGGTAAAGTACGGTGTTCTTCTCGGGAGCGACCGCACACATCCTCAAGAGAACGGCATGTCCACTCGACTGCTGCGCAGGAGCGTAGACTTCTTTATTTTCAGTCGAAGTGACGTTGTGTCCAAGTTCGGGAGAGACATACCTCGTAGATACCCGCCTTCGTAGCTTGAAGCTGATGACTGTTCACCTTGCTGATCATCAGGAGCTTCAGCACCTTCATCTGGCCGAGTCCTTTGAAAAGTTCCAGGCGCGCCAAGCCGTTGGACGCATTCACCAGCGATACGGTGGCAGGCGCTAGTGGTGCCAGCGGACAGCAACCTGAGGGAACGAAGGGTTGCGTAGTTGTTTTCTTGACTATTTCTTGTAGAAGGCGGTGTGAGGCGTTAGCTTAATGTTTAGCAAGACAGTGCCTATGTTTCAAGTCTTCTTCGAAGAAGAAATGCGTAGTTTTGTTTTATTCTTTTACTTGTTAGTTGTCGACAACCTTTTTTGTCTTGAGGTGTCATTCAGATGTAAATCCAAATCCAAGAAGGAAGAAGAAAAAGAAAAAGGCCGCTCCTGGTCCAGGAACATGACGCTCAAGCACAGCTTGCAAAGCTTGAGTCGGAGGCAGCACAGTGCGGCTGACCGTCTCGACGAGCTTGTGTTCAGCCCAGCTTTAGTTTGGGAAATCGGTAGCCACTTGACCCGTAGGCCCGTGGCTCTGCAGTACCGCCGAACACGTGAAGCTTGGCTCCCGTGTAGCAGGCTTTCCCTGGTACCAGTCTTCTTCGAAGAAACTAAAACAGAAAAGGGAAAAGGGTCGCAAGGAGTGTAAGACTCCGCAGGAAGGGTATGAACCCTTGAGAAACCCTTAAGGAAAATGATGGTGTGTGCGCCTCGTTCTCAGTGAGGCGGGTGGGCGTGTTTCCATTTCGTGCTGTTAGAGCAGAGTCAGGACGTTTTCTTGTCGGATTCTTGAGGAACCCTAAATTTCCTTGGCTCGAAACACGCTACTTAATCTTCTAAGATCTGCGATCTCATACGAAAAATGTGCCTTCGCTCTTTCGCTATCCTTTCAAAAACTGTTGCGTTGACGCATCCACACTTATTTGCTTTGAGCAGGCCGAGTTTGGGCCCTCTTTTCAGGTTCGTTTTCACCTGGTATGTCTTGAGTTAGGGATCTCCATGTGAAGCACGGACATGTAAACTGTGACAGTGACATGATCTTCATTGCGCAGGCATTTTTGGAACACATTGCGATGTCTTTTTGTTCTTCGCTTACACCACCGTGTGTTGTTTTCTCACTCAGGACTTTTGACCTGTTGTGTTTGTGTGATTTGTCGTGTAGGGGTAGACCCGCATGACCTCGCGTCCGTTCAACACGTGGTTCGGTAGTTACAGCACTTGGGATCCCTTCTGTTCTTTGTCGGGCAGCATCGTCGAGCATATCCTTTCAAGCTGGCGCTTATGTAAAAAAATTGAAGGACAACCCGCAAGATTTGCTGCACCACGTACTTGTCATACGTATGACAAGTACATATGACAAGTACATGTACTTGTCATATTATGACAAGTACTATGACAAGTACATACTTGTCATATGACAAGTACCTACTCGTCATATGACAAGTTTTGTGAAGGAATTTCTCTACTCTCGCGTACAATTGGCTGAGAAAAGTATGGTATACAACCCAATACTCGCAAACGGTATTAATTCGAGCGACACTGACGGATCAAGCTCTGTGACAGAAGAAACAAAGACGGAAAGCTCTCCCAGTCCCTGCACCTAGGTCCCAAAGGAGTTTGCGCGAGATGGCTATGTTCTGCGGTGCGAATGGAAGAAAGGAATTGGACACAGACAGACCAACTGCCGTGTCCGGCCAACCAAACCCTGCTTGCAGACATCACCATTGCTAAGATAAGCAACAACCTCACGCCCCTCACCATAAGCGCAAACCCGCACACCTGGACAAGACAAAAACGAGAACAAGAAGTCCGCGACATGGGAAGCGATGGGCATCCCACACTTCCCGACAAACATTCGACGCGACATGCTATCCTTCGAACTCCAGACCAAACATGTTGATTTTCAACTGAAACCTCTCCGTCCGCCGCCTATTCCACCAGTTCCAGAAGTTCTGACGAACGACGCAATACACTTGTGTAAGTGTATTGCTCGTGCTAACCAGGTCACCAAAAAGTTGACTCGAATTCGCAACGTGGGCTCTAGTGAGCACAGCGGCAAAAAGACAGGGTGGGGCCAGAAGTATTTTGGTAGCCCGCAAGACGAGGGGGCGATTCTGAAGGCGTGTGTTTGTAGGGAAACAGGGAAACACCACAGTACCGAGGAAGCAGTCTTTTGTTGCATGTGGTTTGTATGCACAATATGACGCCTACCATCGGCCTCCATGCGAGTCAAGCAGAACTGCCCGTTCTGCAATAAGCATGTCGGGACACTTGGCTTTAGGCAACACTTACTGTATGTGCATCCAAAGAAGCTGATAAGAAACCCTGTCCTCTGTGCCTCCAACCTTTTGTTCTCGAAGGGAACGGAAACACATCTTCCGTTCTTTCCTCGTTTCGTGGTGCCACTATCTTTATGGGATCCTCGGGTGAACTAGCCCTTGATAAAAGCTTGCCTGTAGACACGCAATTCCTTTCTTCCATTTGCACCGCAGATCTCGCACAAACCCCTTTGGGACCTAGGTGCAGGGACTGGGAGAGCTTTCCGTCTTTGTTTCTTCTGCCACAGAGCTTGATCGGTCAGTTGTCGCTTGAATCAATACTTTTTGCGAGTATTGGGTTGTATACCATACTTTTCTCAGCCAATTGTATGCGAGACTAGAGTAATTCCTTCACAAAACTTGTCATCTGACAAGTAGGTACTTGTCATATGACAAGTATGTACTTGTCATATGACAAGTACCTACTTGTCATGGATTGTACTTGTCATTGTACTTGTCATATGACAAGTACAACGTACTTGTCATACGCATGACAAGTACGTGGTGTGGGTACCTACACCCCCCCCTTGTTAGTGTCGCCTCCGTTCAGCCCTTCAGTGTCGCCTTTTTGCCTGAAAACGCGAGGCGACACTAACACGGGAAGACGGTTCTCAATAGGGTTCCCTGTATTTGCATGAATGTCTCATCCCCACCAAACGGCTTCCCGTGTTAGTGTCGCCTTTTAGGAAAAGGTGCCTTTAGGTAGGCGACACTAACACGGGGGGGGATTGCAAGAACGTGCTTGGAATGGGTATGTGCTCAACACCGCACTGGTCCCGTCTGCGCCGTGTTTCGGTCCTTTAAGCCACGGCGGACCATCATCAGCGCGGAACCTGAGTGTCTGCAGACAGGACTGCGGTTGCGGGGGGATGGTTATAATTTTCTGTCCTCAATGGATTCAATCGTGTCCTCAAAATCTCGAAACCGACCATTTTCGGACCTGCAGATGGAAGTTTTCGGCAGAAGTCCGAAAAAAAGCCGAAACCTGTGACACTTTTTCGTGGAATGAGTGCTACACTAACCCGGGGGGGGCGGGTAGGTACTACAAACGAAAGCCGCAACGAAAGAGTCGAACGCATACAGCTCAGCACAACGTCCTGCTCCTCTCGCGACAGTTTCACGAACTCTTGCAAGAGTACCGCGAACCCAGGATGCACTTGGTGCCGGTCGCAGATTTCGCGCACTCCGGGCGCCAAGGTGTCAGCCAGACCGTCTCCTCCCGCGGGCGAGTCACCGCCCGAAGGGTCGGTGTGCGTTTTAGGCCCGCTTTCGACGCCAGCCCGCCGGTCTGCTCGCTCGTCGTCTTCGTCGGCGTCGGCCCCGGCGTCTTGCAGCGCCGTCTTCGACGGCTGCGGCGGCTCCGGCAGGTTGATGGTCATCGGTTTGTCGGGCTGCGCCGAACAGTTATCAGCCAGCTGCCGGCCGATGGCAGCGAGCGGCCGCGTCCAGGAGACGATCGGGTGCTCCGTGAACACCTCCTCGCCGGCTACAAACGGGGCGTCGGCTTTCAGGACTCGCCCCATGAGGGGGTCAAGGGCCACCCGCACCCGGAAGTGCAGGCTTTTGACGGACGCTATCTTGTCCAGCCACGGCGTTCTGCTTTCACCCTCCGGCAGCACTCTGAGGCCCATCCGCAGCGTCCGCAGGGCATCCGCGGTTCTGCCCAGCGCAAGCTCGGAGTTGGCCTTGCGGAGGTAGCCTTTGGGCCAGGAGCCGCCGCTGTGCCGGAGGCAGGCGTCGGCGTCCCGCAGCGCGTCTTCCGCCCTGCCGAGGGCGAGGTTCGCCTCGCACCGGTTCCCGAGCAGGAGGTGGTCGGCCGGCTTCGCGGCCAGGCCTTCCGTGTAGGCGGCGTGCGCTTCCTCCGCGCGGCCTTCCACCAGGGCTTTGTTGCCTGCTTTCCGGGCCGCCGTCGCCGCTTCTTCGGGGCTCATCGTGTTCGG
>JAPJBO010001148.1:0-64122 GCA_030068145.1 Diplonema papillatum | reverse complement strand
TACTCGAGCATTACTTCGTAGTCGCACACCTTCTTTTGGGCACGTGAAGTGCACGTTGATGTCGTGCTTGTGCCTGTTCTGGTAGAACGTGGGGCGGCCCCGTCCTTCCGTGATAGTGTGTGGCCCCTGCCAAATAACAAGTGGGTCCATCCTCACCTTTTCCGACACAGAGATGTTTCTTTGGGTGTGCTCCACGTGCACCCCCCAGCTCAGGATAGCTGTCATGTTCCGCTTCTCGTTTCCAGCGGTGCATGCTCTGACCCGGGGCTCCACACTCTTTACTGAGCACACCGTGGACTTCGCCAACGGGAGACAAATCTTCCATTGCGTGTATCACTTCGAATCTCTTCGAATAAACGACCGCATGGATCGCTTGGCGGGCAAGCGAAATAACCGAGTCTGTTCCTGAGAGCTGGAGAGTGGCATATGAGCCAATCCTCCTTGTTGTTATCTTGTGTGTTCGCCGGAAACGCGACCACCAAGTTTCTAGATTCTTTGGCGGGTCCAGGTGATGCCCTTCGTTCCCCTCATATTCGTGCTGCGACGAGAGGCTCTTCTCCGTGAGACGGGTGTGTCAACTTCAATGAACTCAATAGGACGGCCAGGATCAAATACCCCTTGATTCCCCTTTCTGCAGAGGTTTTGCATTCGGAAGACCAGCAGAAGGAAAAAAACCCGCAACTTACCACGGGCAACCAAGGATCTGTGTATCTCCCAACTTGGGGGGCCCAAGATATTTTTCCCGCCAGAACCTCCCAGAGAGACTTTAACTCTAGAAAAGTACCCCAAAAAATTTCCGCTGCGCGGGGCCAAAATCCCCCCCCACAGTAAAAACGCCCAAAAAAAAAAAATTTCCGCTGCGCGGGACCCCACCCCACTCCCCCCCGTGTATAAGATCGCCCTCATTTCTCAAAAAAACCGATCTTATACACGGGGGGGGAGGGCGCGATCTTAAACACGGGGGGGGGGTAGGTAACGGTCAAATAACGTTATTTTTCGACCAAAAATGGCAAATAACGGTTTTATAACGGTCAATAACGGTTTTTCTGGATTTAGGGGGGGGTAACAAATAACTCCGGGAATAACGTTATATAACGTTATATAACGGCCATCTATGGCCACGAGCATTTTTCTGTCTTCTTTGTTTTTGCGATGCAAACATCACGAAGTGCTGTCCGAAGACACCGCCCCCGCGAGCACTGTTAATTAATAAAGCATTGAGTTCTGTAAAATGCAAGTGCCATGAAGGCAGGCAAGCGCTGTTAAAGCATTGAGTTTTTTGTGTTTCCGACGATCCGAATGGACGTACAGATTGGTGTCTTTCGACCTTTTGGATGCTTGTGAAGTTCAGCTTAGTGCGTGCTTGTGGTGATCGGTGGGGTTCCCAAAAGAAAATGTTCCGTGTTATCGTATCTTCGAGCTAGACTTGATCTCGTGCATTAGCCAAGTGGCCCATTCTGTTGCTTTTCCGCTGGGCTCCTGATAGCGGACTCGCGCGTTTTTTTTTTTTTTTTTTTTGAGCACAAGAAACACGTGTCAAAGCTGGGAACTGGTGCTTTGAGCGGGCTTGTAAGCAAGAGGGTGAGCGAACGTGTGAGGGAGATTGGTCGGTTGAGTGCATCGTGTAAGACAGACGTGTGTCTCGACGATCATTTCCGGAGTCGAGACTTGCACCTGATAGCCCCGGTAGGTCTTTATTTACCGGCGGGTGTTGCGCGTACGTCGTTCCGACCGCCTGGCGACTTTGCCTTTTTTTGTGCTGTCGATCCCGAAGGATGTCTTGCGATCTTTGTTTGTTTGTAAAAGAGTTTTGACGGTGCGCTAACGGATATAGTAGGTATTAGTGGTTTGGACTTGATAACTATGCAGCAACAGTCTGTGACGGTAGACTGCGCAAATAGTCGTAATTCGATCATGATATGCAGCAACAGTCTGTGACGATAGACTGTGATACTTGCCGTTGCACCCCCGCAGGTAGTAGAACGGAGCAGTGTTTGGATACGTCCGCAAGGAACCCAGATTTACGTTATAGCACAGAGTCATCGGCATGCAGATGATCCCCTCACTATTACGCGACTGGTGTTGCTGGCTTTTTAGAGTTAAAGTTCGCTTGAAATTCCGGGGGTTTAGGGTCTCCGTGTGACCCTTCATGAATGGGTTCTCTTAGAGCAAGAAGGGTTTCGGCGAAATAATTCGAGGCTGCCACCTCGAATATTTCCTGCGAAAGGCTTTCACGCGCTGCCGCCAAATGTGGTAAAATACTCCCGTTTTCCGCGGTTTTTTGTGGTGCAATACCGTACAAAGGTGTGGCCACACGTATACACCTTGCGGACTGCAAGAGGACACGGGGGACTGGCTGTCACATCTTCGGGTACGGATGATACCTGTCGAGGCGACGGAGAATCTTTGTGCGTTGGAGATATTGAGGAGCATATGAAAGGTTTGTGGGATCCTGCACCCCAGTGTACGCTATTGGGCGGTTAATGTTAACCTTCTAAGACTACACGGCGAGAGCCACAGAAGCTGGAGCTAGAGAGGGTGTGCCCGAGTCACACCCGAAATACTCGAGGCGGCTGCCTTGTGCTTACTTCGAAGGAGGCTAGAGGGGGAGGAAACAATACAACTACAAAGTGGGTCTTTTTTGTCGAATGCTTACGCCCGTCACTAAACCCAGATTCACCTGTGTTTCGTGTGGGCTACAGCACATTTACCTCCTTTGATCTTTTGCAGCTGGTAGCACATCCTCAAGTATTCTATTCCCTACAAAGCCTTATACAAAAAAAAAGGCGGGTGTGCTACAACCAAACCACATGCACATCCACACCCGAAAAGCGGGTGTGACCTTTACTACGTTCGCGTCGATGCGAAGATAGGCCGGTCATTTTATGAACACTCGGAGGTCCGTTGAACAACTGGCGGAGGCAATTTATTTATTTTACCAGACACTTAATGTTGGAGGAAACGCGAAGCTCGTCTCCGCAAACCGTGGCGTTTTCACTTGCGTCCTGAATCCAGCTCTACGCAAAAAGAACAGGCACGAGAACGACTATCTCATCATTAGCTTTGTATCAGCCGCAGTTGTGCGAGTGACGAGCTCTTGTTTCACCATAGATTTCAACATTTATTTCCTCTTTCTTTTTTGGCAGGGTGGGTGACCCTTTTCTTGCTCCGTTTTCACATAGTCCACGGTCAAGATTCTTATCTGCGCGAGGTGAGAACACCTGCTTATTCTGTTCAGAGAGAGATGGTACGATATGGAACAAATTCCGAGGTCGGAACCTGCGGCGGAGGTGGAAGATGCGACGGCAATTCCAAAGCAAGCTTGGTCCTCCAAAACACTCCTGCGTGTGCGCACAGTTTACGGCCCGTCAAACTGATCCCTGCAGATGTGACGACTGAGCCTGTCCAACGCCTGCTGGTAGACTGTGATAGACAGACAGCAGCAGGCAATTCGATGCACAGATAGACGTGGACCGGCTCGACGACGTATTCTGCTGAGAGGTATGGGACGATGCCGTGGTTGGAACACTGCGGCGGAGGCAAGGAGAAAAATGTAGGAGGTCCAATGCAAAACTTGGCGTCAGCGGACACCCTGCAGCTCAGCTCGCTCGGTGATTACACCTGGCGTCGCTGCTGAGAGCTATGGAAATACTCGAGGGACTGCCTTGTGCTCATTTCGACCTGTCGAGCTGCTTCGGCATGTTTTGTTGAACGCTTACGCCCGCCACGGACTACACCCAGATTGACCTGTGTTTCGTGGGCTACAGCACATTTGCCTCCTTTGATCTTGGAATATTGTTGCGATAGTGGACATGCCGATGAGTACCGCACTAACTGTGATCTTTCGCAACTGGCAGTCTTCCTCAAGCATTTCCTACAAAGCGGGTGCTTATACAAAATTCCGCGGCTGCAACGCGACGCAGCTGGGAGAGAAAAAGGGTGCGAAAGACGGTTCGTCTCTGATGCGCCTATGCGTTTGCGTCGAGTCCAATGGTCGCGCTGGCATGGTGACACTGCTGCACCAGGTTTGCAACCAGCAGGTTTTGAATGCCACTATCCCCAATCGCAAGGCACATAAAAGTAGGGGTGTTGCGGGCAGCCGTCAGACAAGCTCTGCTGTTTTCCTGATCTATGGCAGGCTGATCACCAAACGTCATGTTTGATTCACTGCAGTCCCAAAGGCAGAAACAGACTTTGCCCTCTCCACATATGTTGACCAAATGGCACGGTGCAATAGCCTCAAGGGTAGAGCTTTGTACAATCACGCCCTCTTGGACTCATTTCAAGCAGTCTCCAGATCTATGGCAAGTTGATCAAATGGCACAGTGCAGTAGAGCTTTGTACCATGTCAAGCCCTCTGGACTCACTTCAAGCAGTCTCCAGATATTTGGCAAGTTGACTTCGGGAGATCTATGGCCACTTGATCATGTTACTGATTACAACGTGATCAACAACATCAAGCCTCTGTTGATTCACTTCAAGCAGTCCGTGCTGCAATGCGGCGTCTCCTCAGGCTTAAAGCAGTCTCCAGGTCTATGGCAACGTGATCCTGCTACTGACTACAACGTGATCAACAACATCAAGTTCTGTTCAAGCAGTCTCCGTGCTGCAATACGGCGTCTCTTCAGGCTTAAAGCAGTCTCCAGGTCTATGGCAACTTGATCCTGTTACTGACTACAACGTGATCAACAACATCAAGTTCTGTTCAAGCAGTCTCCGTGCTGCAATACGGCGCGGTACAGTAGTCTCGCTGCCAGCGTGCACCGGAGAGAAGGTGCGACTTCGGGTCGCCCCAGCCGAGCTCGCCGGTTTCGACATTGTCCGCCGTCCCTTCGCGCTGCGGGACCGTTTCGACCTCTTTGAGCGCGCCCAGCAGCGGGTGCGGCCGGGCGTCACCGGGCCGCGGCGACCATTCTTCCTCTGCGGGCGGCGGCGGGTGGTCGCACTCCGGCGAGCGAACCGAGTCCCGCGGTCGGTGCCAGGCCAAACTCGCGAACGGCAGGCTGCGGGGGTTGTTCAAATGCGACTTTTCAGAACTCGGAGCAGTATCTTTACCCGACCACCTTCGCTTGAAATTGACTTCGTGTATGCTCCGTGAAAACACTTTGTATCGCGTATTTGCGTCGTTCGTCGTTAAGTGGTTGATACTAATATAAGGACACACTACGCAAAGTATGTCATTGTTTGTACGTGCCGGGGGAGGATTAGCCTGTTCCTGAGTGATAGTGGTGAATACGATCGGTAGGCTAATCTTCTCCAAACACGCCTGCCAGCGTTCTCTTTCGTGTTTACAATTGATTGTTACCTACCACCCCCCGTGTTTAAGATCGCGCCCTCCCCCCCCGTGTATAAGATCGGTTTTTTTGAGAAATGAGGGCGATCTTATACACGGGGGGGGAGTGGGGTGGGGTCCCGCGCAGCGGGAAAGTTTTTTTTTTGGGCGTTTTTACTGTGGGGGGGGGGGGTTCAGGGCCCCGCGCAGCGGAAAAAAAAAATTTTGGTGGTGTGGTCGGTGGGCCAGTTCCCCGTAGTTCCCCCGTAGTTCAACCAGGGGGGGGGGTGTCGTTTTTTTTTTTGCTTTTTCAGTTTTTGCTGAGTACTTCAGGGCTGTGATTCTTGATCTTGGCGAGCACTTCCTAGCGACTTTGCACCTTTCTGTCACACAATGTGGACAATTCTGATGATATTTGGCCCACGAAGGTCGGAAAGCCAAGAGGATGAAGAAGAAGACACTGCGTAAAAACAAAATAAAACGACCAAAAAACAAGACGGCACACGTCCTCCGGAAATTGGAAAGCGAAATTTGTGGGATCTCGACGGTCAAACGGTTCCAACATCTTGATGAAATAACCCAGTCTGCAAACCTGTGACGTTTCTGCGCTACATCTCCTCGCTGCTTTCACTATCCTCGCTATTAGCTGTCTCGAAGCGCACCTTTTTCAGGGGGGGCTCGTCTTCTTGGGGTTGCTTCTTTCGCTGCCGGGAGGGAGACCTCGGACGCGGCAAAGCCTCGGGTTCTTCGGTTTTTGCATCCTTCTGTTCCAGGTCATGGAGCAACTTGCCAGCAACAACATTAGCCCGGAATCGCATGCTTCGGGCAAGGGCGTGCTGTTTTAGCTCGTCAAGAAGCAACTTCTCATCAGCTTCCTGACATGCAGACACAAGCTTGTCTTTGCTCCAGTTTTGGCAGGACTTGATACCTCGCCGTTCAGCTTGCTGCACAAGCGCATCCTTTCGCCAATGACTGTCTGCATCGAATCGCCAAGGAATCCTTTTGATGAAGTCATTGCGTTCTGCCTGCCACTTTTTCCTGTCGTCATGAGAAACTTGCTTCGCCTTGTAGTGGGTCAACTTCAGCAAACCGCATCGGTCTTTCCTCGCCTGGATAGTTTCTATCCTTTGCGCAGCATATTGCTGAATTGTCTTTGGGTAGGGCTGGTGAATGCTCAGGTGAGCGTTGGTGCTCGATAGCTTTGCCCTGATGCATTCATCGCGGATGCGCGTGTTTGTCTGCTGTTGCAGGTGACGTTTCATGGATCCAACGGTGCCCTCTATGAGACTCGGTCCTAGCTTTACGGGTCTTGGGGTATCCGCTGTTGCCTTGCTGTACATGGTCAGCTCTGCAACAATGCCGCAGGCAAACCTGTGGGCAACAGAAGACAGGAAAGCTGAATCTGTTGCCTCGTCTATGGGTTTAATGGTTGGCATCTGCACGCCGGGACCTCCGTAATAGCTCGCAATAGAGCCAGCCGCGTCTAAGTGGGCTTTCATACGCCGAATGAACTGCTGAACGGAGTTCCGCTGGCACACAAACTTTACTTCCGGGGCCTTCGTAGGAAATGTCACACCTCGTCTCGCTTTTTCCATCCACAGCGGATTCCCGAAAATGTCCTTTCCAGTTCGAATTTTTGTGAAATAGAGACCCAGGGTAGCCATCAAATCGCTGGCAAAGCCGGCAGTAAAGTCGTCGTCGAGTACTTCTTCCCCAGCGTACTGCCAGATTCGCCTCAACGCCGGATATGCAATGATCTCAAATGCTAAACCTATTCGACGGAAGCGCTCCTGGGTACCACGAGGAGTCAGGTACATGACGATATTCTTCTTTTTTTTCGAATACTCTGTCGTTTCATCAAAGCTGCCGAGGAAGTCCAAGTACCATCCCAATAGGGTCTTCTGACCAACGGTGCATGATAGAGACCACGCGGCTGCCCAGGACGTTCCGAATCTCCCTGTCGTCGCCCTCTGCCACAACACACCTTTCAACTCCGGGCCGCCCTGTTCCCGCAGCCATACAGCAAATGCAGGTGAAGATGCCACGTCGTTCGCTGCTGCACACAGGAACGTCATCTCCTTCCCAATCTTGAGCTCGGTCACAACCCTGCTCATCGTCCGATGCAACCTGTGCACTGGTTCGTATACCCGGGGTTGTTTGAGGCCCCCCACACCTGCTCCGCGGTCCGTAAACATACAGCAGAAGCGGTCTTGCTCGAAAAAGGCATCAGGGCCGAGAACGCCAAGCCCTCGAAGTTCTTGCGTGAGAGACGAGAAGTAGCAACAGATTTCTGTCACTGCGTCTTCCACCATGCTGCCATCGTGCACGGTTGAAAGGCACGCCTTCAGGAAATGGTGCCTTTGTGATGTTCCTTGCATCCAAGTTGCTGTCAAGTGGATTGCATGCCAATTCTCGTTAACAGGTGTGCTATCGTGCTGCAAGGCGACATCCTTGTCTTCGATGGCACACAAAAACGAGATATCACGCGCAACCAGGTTGCTCTGCCATGCTCGCTCAACCCTGAAACGACTCACTTTTACTCGCTGGATAATGAGGAGTACCCGGGGTATGCGTCGGATCTTGACATCTTCCGCCATCAGGCTGTCTACGATACCTCGCAGTTCTCCGTCGGCCAGGCCTCCGCCGTCCGTCACCACAGCGCGATTCTTGTCGAGGACTGGTACAAGCACGCAATGGCCGCAACTGAGCTTCCACAAGTCCTCTCTGAGAACAACAGGACAGTCGGCCAGACAAACTGTTGAAGGGGGGCCGGTAGCGAGGCGCACATATGTCCCAGCAAGCGCGTAGCCAACCGACTTCGCAAGTCCTACGATAGCGTTCCAGTCAGCATTCTCGACGAGAAAACCTTCATGGCGCATTCCACACGGCTTCACGAAAGTAACGTCAATCTTCATCTCCCCGTTGTTCCAGGCTTTCCTGACTCGCTCTCGTTCCTTTTCCTGCAACAAACCCCTGCATTGGTTTTGAACACACCGACATTACAAACGTTAATTTCTCTTCGTCAGCTAGTCGAATACCCGAGTTGCCGCCGGATAGACAGGCCGTCGCTTCCAATGGACATCCAGAACAAAAGAGAATTGAGACAACAAAAAACTATAATTGATCGTCGGGAACACACAAAAAAAGAAATGCCTTTACGATGGAGGCTATCACCAGAAAGCTAGATTTTTGCCTCTTTGCGTGGGTTCTCGACCTCTGCTTCCTCGTCTGCCTTTCGTTTGAAGCCAACCATTTCAAACATCTTTTTGGCGTTGGCCTTTTCTTGTTCGGACATGCCCCTTGTGAGATCCTTCCTGGCCGCCACCTTCTTCTTATTTTTAGCAGCTTCTTTTTCTCTGAAAGCTTTTAGGTCTGCTTTCGCGTTCTTTGACAGCTTCTTGGCGAACTTCGGGCATCGACAACCGTGTCGTACAAACGACGTCCCGTCAGAAAGCCTGTCCGGCGGGTTGCTGACCTTTGTGCCACAAATACAAAGCACCCAAGAGGGTCCGAACTTCAGCCCCACCTTGCCGAACCTGTCACACAGCGCCTCCTCCAACTTGTTCGTAATCATCGAGCTACTGTCCGCCCGCGATGTGTATGAGTTGTCGTGCACTTCCGCGTCGTGTGTTAGCAGGTGCTTTCGGACGTGCTTTGCCGAGTGCTTTTTCAGCTCCAAACGGACCACTATATGGAGGTTCAACTTCTTTTCGACGACCTTTTGTAGTCCCGCGTCGTTGAGCACTTCCGTCTCGTCGTCGCGCTCCTTATAAAACCAGCGACGTGCGACACCGGTAGCCCCCCTAAGGAAAGGAGCGTCTTTCTTTTCTGCAAGCTGGTTTCCGCATTCCAGCAGGTGCGGCCGTATTGTGGACTCGTGGAACGTTTGCAGCGAGCCGTTAGTCATAAAGTCGGCGTTGTACTTCATGTCTTCTTCCTTCAGGTCGATGGTGTCGCTTTCTTCGGTCTCGCTGTTGTCGTTCTCCTCACGCTCTTCCGTCGTGCGGACTTGGAGATATTTCGTAAAGCAGTGAAACGTAACGCCGATACAGAATTGCATTTTACGCTTTTGAATTTTGTTTCGTGCCTTTATTTGGGTACTTTCTTTTGTAGCCAGTTCAATGGAAACGATCATTTTACGAGAGAGATGATTTGCGCTTTATTTAGAGTTCGAGCTCGCTTGAGATTCCGGATGCAAAAGTCACCTGTAAGGCGATTGCATCGTATTGGGGTCACATTTCGTTTAGGCTACAGCAGCAGATGTTAGAACACAGAGAAGCATTTCATAAAGCTGTCTAGCTTTATTATGCAATGCTTCTCTGTTAAATTTAGGGTCAACGACAAAACGGATTCTATATAACTGGATTACGACAAAGTGGATTATTAGTGGATTATAATCCAGTAATAATCCACTTTGTCGCTTTTGATAATCCACTTTGTCGCTTCTGACAACCGGCATGAATTATATAGGGGGACCCTTTCACAAAAAGTTCCCACAGGGAAAGTGACTATTTTGAGCTGTTTGAGTTCATTGAAACCATCAAAAGTGAGCTTAGGTCCGTCATACGGGGCGACAAAGTGGATTAGGCGACAAAGTGGATTGGCGACAAAGTGGATTATAATCCACTTTGTCGTAATCCAGTTATATAGAATCCACTTTGTCGTTTTCCCTAAATTTAAACGCGCCGGTTTGAAGACCCCTGGCGCCCCTGTCCACCAACACCCCCAAAAAGCCCCAAACCCTTTAACTAACTCCAAAGCCCCCGCAGTCTGAGGGAAACATGAGACCTATGCCCCTCAAGAACCACCAAAAAAAAAAAGGACACCCCAAGGCCAGTTCCCCGTAGTTCCCCCGTAGTACCCCATGGTTATACCGATCACACCATTTGGGGTGTTTTTGTTCCCCCCCCCGTGTTTAAGATCGTCCCCCCCCGTGTATAAGATCGGTTTTTTTGGGGGGCGATCTTAAACACGGAAAAACGCGATCTTAGACACGGAGGGAAAATGTTTCTTGGGTTTGAAGAGCGCGTGGTGCTTGCACCACTGAGGCCAGGTTATTTAACCGCGGATTTAGTGAAGGATTGTTCAGGAAACGGTCGCGAGCGAAACCCGACCAGGTAACGACCATTTCACTGTCTTCTTTGTTTTGTGATGCGAACATCACGAGGTGCTGTCCGAAGACACCGCCCACGTGAGCACTGTTAAGCAGCGGTTGCCAGATACTCCCGTAGCACCTATTCACGGGTTTGCAGGGGTAAAAAGGAAGCCCGGGTTGGGGAGGGTGGTGGGTTTGGTGCGTAGTATTCTTCTTTTTTTGTTCTTTCTCGGTTCTGGTGGTGCTGCTCCTTCCTTCTCGTCCTGTGTTGGGTTACGACTTTTTTTGTTCTTTATCGGTTCTGAGCGTTTCCATATGCCTTTTCCTGCTTTGACATGCAGTCCCTTCCAAACTGTACCTCTCTTGGTGTTCGGGGGTTGGGCCGTATGGTAACGTCTCGGGACGGGGGGGGGTAGGTACTACGAAAAACATCACGAAAAACGACTCGTTTTTCATTTACTAGGCTTCAGGACCGAAAATAGGTCGGTTCGGAGATTTTTGAGGACTCAGCTTTGATGCGCTGACCACAGATCGCCCCCGGGCGAGCTCGTTGGTCTCGGCGTTGTCCGCCGTCCCTTCCGTTTCGACCTCTTTGACCGATGAAAGATTCGTGTCAGAGATCTTCTAAAAAGACTCCAGGGCCGAAAGTAGGTCAGGTCGGATTCGGTTTTGAGGGCACAATTTGATGCGTTGAGCACAGATCGCTCAGGCGAGCTCGTAGGTACCAACACCAGTCCATTCACCATGGACCAAAGGTAGTGACACACAGCCGTTCCGAGGGGTAAGAGCATCGCATTTTGCTGGATCACGAGCACACGGGAAAATGAAGGACACCTGGTGAGAGAATCCTTCGTCCGGAGGCTTGCGCGTGGGTCGAGGATGAAGTTGCGGTCGCTGCGGGGGACGTGGCTAGAGCCGCCTTCGAGTGCGATGAAGTCGCGCGTCTTGCGCAGGAGGAACGCGTTGCGGCAGCACAGGATTCCGACCCGGACCACCTGCAGCGCGAATCGGACGGCCAGCAGGATGACGGCCGCAGCGCTCTCGGCCTCCTCCTCCAGCTCCGTTTCGTCGAGGGCGAGATACGGGACCAAAACCGACGCCAAAAAAAGCACCAAGCACGCGTAGCACAACGTGGCGTCGAGCCACACGCAAACGTACTTGCAGCACCGCCTCCCCACGATCAGTATCCGGACCGTGGCTTCCATCGCGACGACAAGCGACAGCGTGCCCTCTATCACAAGCACTTTCTCATCCCTTGGGTTCCGCTGGATGGCGATCCACACGATCATCGCCACAGTAACAGCGAGGCAGGCCACGTTGTACAGAATCACAGCCCCGCGCACTGAGTACATATCGAGCCGCTCCTTCCCCGTGATCTCTATGTCATGCCACGGAGCCAGGTCCACCGACGCGGTTTCGTCCGCCCCGCGCGACTGACGGAACGCATCCGCCATTCTTCCTCCCTCCAGCACCGCGAATCCCGCCAAACGAGCCAACGCGCGGAGTCTACCTCACACGGTAAAGCTCCAGCCTCAGAAAGCTGGAGCTATAAAGCTGGTGTTTCCAAAAAGCCGGTGCCACACCCACTTTTCGGGTGTGGATTTACAACGGTTTTTGGTTGTGGCACACCGGCTTTTCGGGTGCGACTCGGGCCCACCCTCTTCTTAAGTCCAGCTTCTGAGGCTGGACCTCGCCGTACACTACCTCCCCTCTCCGAGTCGCTGCAGACGACAAGGATGGCAGTGCCCGCCCTGAATAGAGTGCTTCCCGTCCAAAGGATGCTATGGGACACCCCCCCAACACCAGCCGTCCGGGCCGACGCCGCTCACGAGAGGATGGTACGATGTACAGGCAAACCAGCACCTGCTCAACGACAGCCGTGCGAGTTGCGGGGAGACAAATAGAACCCGCTGAAAAATGATGCGGGGACCAGCTACGCCGTGTTCCACGCGGGAAAGGTGCGGGGTGTGCGCGACGTCCCCTCTGATGCGGCACTGCAGCGCCAGTCCTTCGCAAGGAGAAGGATGGGTTGCAAGAACGTGCTTGGAATGGATGTGTGTTCAACACCGCACTGCGCAGTAAAAAATCGGGCGCAGACAAATATAGCCGAACCCCCGAGCCCTGACCCCCGCTGAAACTCGAACCAGCCAGCTGACTTTGCACTCGCCCGCAAGGAGTGCGAAAGCCGGTGCGAGGCCACCGCGCAGACGGCCGCGTGCTACTCGAAAGACACGCAAAGGCCCTGCTATTCGAAGCTCCTTTTTTTCACTTTACGACCTCCGTGGGTTTGATGACGTGGCACACCGCCAGTGCAGGCCTATATCTCACCACTCCTCTCCGTTCCCTAGTTTGCGTGTGCGGGGCGACGGTTCCAGGCACTCAGACACCCACCGGCACCACAGAGCCCAAAAACCGGGGTTTTGGCTGAAACCGGCTTTTTTGCTCGGACAGACAAAGAGCTAAAGTGGGTCCTGCGGAAGCACTTGCCCACGCGACCCAGTAGTATCGACGGATACTGAGTTAGGCACTTTCGCGTGTGTAAGCCACGGATGGAGCCACCTTCCACTCGCTCGATCGGACAGACAAAGAGCTAAAGTGGGTACTGCGGAAGCACTTGCCCACGCGACCCAGTAGTATCGACGGATACTGAGATAGGCACTTTCGCGTGTCTAAGCCACGGATGGAGCCACCTTCCACTCGCTCGATCGGACAGACAAGAGCTAAAGTGGGTACTGCGGAAGCACTTACCCGCGCAAGGTCCCTGCACAACCCAGTATCAATGGATACTGAGATAGGCACTTCCGCGTGTCTAAGCCACGGATGGAGCCACCTTCCACTCGCTCGATCGGACAGACAAGAGCTAAAGTGGGTACTGCGGAAGCACTTACCCGCGCAAGGTCCTGCACAACCCAGTATCAACGGATACTGAGATAGGCACTTCCGCGTGTCTAAGCCACGGATGGAGCCACCTTCCACTCGCTCGAACGGCGGCCAGAGAACCCCCCGTTATACTTCGCGGTGCGGCGATATGTGCGAGTGTGTCCGTTTGGCGGTTTTCTTACTTTTCGGATGCCTTCTTTTGTGCCATTTGCTTTCCCCGGGTTCTGCAAGTGTTTGTTTTGGAGTTGAAGTTCTGCTGCTCAGCTTGGCTGTTTTCTCGGTTGTGGAGACACGCCGCTGCGTACGGTCGGTGAGAAAGGACCACCGGAGCCCGTGCGCCGCGAGAGTAAGAGAAAGAACCCTAACGTATGGTACACGTGGTTTTTGTCGTGTCACCTGAGGGGTATTCTCAGGGAGGCCCGCGTGATGGAGTCGTTGGGCAGCGGCCGGCTTCTCCCGCGACAACTTTTGGCAAGCACTTAGGGCACGTGTGTGATTGCCACCGCCCATCGTGGCCAACAACACAAAAACAAGAGAGGCTGCTGGTAGGCAAAAGGGGCCTCTTGACCCAACGGTACTGCAATGTTTGCGATTCATCGAGGGAATTCCACTAGGCAGTACGAACGAATTTCAGGTTCCTTTGGGCTGGCTTGTTGAACCGCCACTAAACCCAGATTCATTTGTGTTTCGTGTGGGCTACAGCACATTTACCTCCTTTGATCGGTTGCAGCTGGCAGCCTCCTCAAGTATATCCTACAAAGCAGGCGCTTATACAAAAATCTTTTTTCCTCCCACCCTCCCTGCTGTTTGTATTCGAGGCCGCGCGGCCCCTGTTACCCTCGTATTACTAGCTTTGTTTCCGCTGCTTTAGTGGCGAGGTCCGGGAGATTTGGGGTTCCCACCCTCCGTCCCCCCGATGACCTCCTGGGATGGCCTAATATCTCACACATGGTGGCTATCTCGGGAGGCTACCCCATCGTGCGTTAGACCCTTGTTTTCCCCCTTTTCTGTATTCTAGTGAAACTTGCAGTAGCAGAATTCTCCTAATGCAGGAGTGAGTAGCCGACGGAGAATTCCGTAGCGCACACGAATTTAACGAGGGGAGGTCTCTCACAAGTATTCTCAAAGGCGACAGGAATAACCCGCTAGAAACTCGTCATAATCGACAAGTACGTTGTGCGCAAAATCAACAGTGGGGAAGAGGATCGCAAAACGACGCAGCCGCACGAATCGTGGGCTTCCGCCGGCTTGCTGCCCTTGTTGCTGGGCGGGTTGGAGTGACCTCCTGGGATAGCCTATTCTCTCACACATGGTGGCTATCTCGGGGGCGTACGTTAGACCCTTGTTTTCCCCCTTTTCTGTATTCCAGTGAAACTTGCAGTCCTTTGCTTGCTGACAAGTTGTTACTCAGCCGTTGATCCCCATGCGCCAGTCCTTTGCTTGCTGACAAGCAGTTACTCAGCGGTTGTTCACAACGCGTCAGTCCAGTGTTTACTGGCCACCAGTTGCTCGCAACGCGTCAGTTCATTAATTCCGAAGCTGTAGCAGCATTCTCCTAATGCAGGAACGAGTAGCCGACGAAGAATTCCCCGATAACCCTGCACGTGAAAAGCTGACAGGGCAAAGAAAAAGCTCCTGCGGGGCTTGCACCGACTTAAAAATTGTGCACACTTAAGCCTGCATAGGCCGCATAAACCCGCATGTACAGCACTGTACTTTGCCAGGACCTTCTCTCCACACCCTATCCCCCGCCTTTTCGGCATCTTACCACATCTTTCTACCTTCACGTGTGCCTAGAATGGTGGTACACCTGGCTGTCGCACGGAGCAATAAGCGAGACAACGGGAACGTCCAAAGAGAGGCTCACGGGGAGGGACCGAAGCTTTTGGTTGCAAATGAGCGATCCACGTGACGCTGGCGACGTTCTCTTTTGTCTTTTCATGTGTTTACTTTGTACATTGATTCCGCGAAACACGTGCGCCGCGCCCTGAATGGACGAAGAGAAAGATGGTCGGGTGGGTCAGGGGGAAAATGTTTCTTGGGTTTGAAGAGCGCGTGGTGTTTGCACCACTGATGCCAGGTTATTTAACCGCAGATTTAGTGAAGGATTGTTCAGGAAACGGTCGTGAGCGAAACCCGACCAGGCAACGACCATTTCACTGTCTTCTTTGTTTTGTGATGCGAACATCACGAGGTGCTGTCCGAAGACACCGCCCACAAGGGGGGGGATTGCAAGAACGTGCTTGGAATTATGATCCGTCCAAAACATCCCGTCTGCACCGTGTTTCGGTCCTTGAAACGCTTCACGCGGGGACAGGGTTAACCATCCTGGAAAGCTGCACTTTCTTCGTGTAGTAGGGTGTCTTGTGGACGCTCTCGGGTGCTACCCGCGGCTCCTGATTTCTTCCAGGCCTTCTTGCACTGTTGTGCCCGCAACGAAGTGTCAGCTCGGAACGGTTACGAACAAGAGGAATCCAACTGGCTAATTAAACCACAGCATTTCGCTTCGTCACAGCGGTGGCGAGTGGATTGTGAGCAGAGGCCAACCCGTCACGGGGAGAAGGTCCCAACAACCATCCCTGAGCAATCACTTAAAAAAACTGAGGGGCACCGCTCTACTAGTGACAGCGACTCGCTAGAACGAGCGGACACGCCTTTTTTGTACGGCGGCATAGGTACCAGGGAAAGCCTGCTACACGGGAGCCAAGCGTCACGTGTTCGGTGCTGCAGAGCCACGGGCCTACGGGTCCAGTGACTACCGATTTCTCAAACTAAAGCACCAAGGCGTGGCGCACCTTGGAGCTTGGTGCTTGTGCTGAACACAAGCTCGTCGAAACGGTCAGCCACAGGGCAGAGCGGACGGAGTTGTAGCACTGTGCTGCCTCCGACTCAAGCTTTGCAAGCTGTGATTGACCGCCACGTTCTTGGACCCGGAGCGGCCTTTTTCTTCTTCTTTCTTCTTCGTACGGCGGCAATCTGCAAGCTGAGGGCAGCCTGTCGCGGTACGAGCACAGTGGACACGGGGTTGCCGTGTTCAGCACCGATGGTTGGAGCACTAACGGGAAAAGAGCGCGAGGAAGTATAATCCTGCGAGCCTGTCGCGTTGCGCGAGGTGCCGTACTGGAATGGGGGGATTGCAAGAACGTGGTTTTCCACCTGCCCGCCGACTACTGCACTGCCCCTGGGCTACTTTTCTTCACTGTAGACGTACTTTTCTACACTGTAGGCACTTTTGGTCTTCCGCACCATTCAGGTACCTCCCAGCCAGGCTTCGCGCCTCAACGGCTTTCCACAAGTACACCCAGAAGGGTTTTAGAGTGCAGGTTCACGTAGGGATCCGAGGTTTTATAGTCTCCGAGTGACCGTCGTAAAGTTTCCTTTAAGGTATCGTATCAGTGTGCGTATCGTATCTGCGGTAGTGGCAGTACGTGTGCGAGTGTCTTGGTGCCTATTGCCGACTATTCGACTTATTTTAGAGTCTCCGGGTGACCATTGCCGTAAAGGTTCCTTTAAGGTATGTTAGTGTGCGTATCGTATCTGCTGTGGTGGCAGTACGTGTACTTGTGCGTGTATATGTGTTGCCGATGCCGACAATTCATCTTATTTTAGCGCGCTTTTTGGGTACAGAAGGGGGGTGTCGCTGTTCACCCGCCAGGTCCGTCCTTAAGTGGCCGGGTGGATCCAGCACGGGTCTCAGGAAAATGGAAACGAAGGAAGAAAGAGGTGTGCTTCTTTCTGACAAGAACGTCGACGTTTGCACAGATTGGACGAAAAGAAACACGGGCAATTGGCCCACACGCGGCAACTTCGGCGCCGGCAAAACGTGGCTCTGTAGCATATTGCATGCATGTTCCGTAGGGTACAGCATGTATGCTCTGTAACATGTAGCATGTTGAGCATTGAGTCCTTTAAAGTGCAAGTGCCATCAAGGCAGGCGAGCATGTAGCATGTTGCATGTATCATGAATGCAGCCGACCCAGGGAGAAGAAGTGTTCGGTTTCTTCTTTTGCTTTGTTGTAGAAGAGAAGAAATGCGTAGTAGAAACTCTTGCCCGGGAGGCAATGACGTCACGCATAGCCCGCAGTAAAGCTTGGCCGGAGTTAGCACACGTGCGCACAACCCCCCCTGGACAGACTGAGGGGAAGGAGTTATCCGGCATGGGGTCAAACGCATGCGTTGGGTGCCCCAACCTGGGGATTCTGGGACGTATATCGGACAGGTCTTTCTGACACATCTGCCTCTGTTCACAGCAGAAAACACTGATCCCTTCTTTTGATGTGTCTTCGCCCCCGAAAGCGCAGCGTTCGAAGACCAGTTTGTCGTGAGGTTAGCAGTCGACGTCAGTGTATGCTTCCCTCCCACCCCGTCCTTAAAGCTTCTGGGGCCGATGTTGCTCCGTGGATGGATCTGGATCTCACCCCCTCCCTGGGAGGGGGGATGCATAGTTCAGTGTTTAGAAGGAGGAGTACCAACAAGTAACGAATGACCCACAACACGACGGGGCAGGGTCCTCTGTTTTTAGAGTTATAGTTCGCTTGAGAATCCGGGATTTTAGAGTCTCCGGGCGACCTTCGTCGAATGGGTTCTTTTAAAGCTAATACGTACTGGGTGGGTTTGGGGGGGGGGGCATGCATGGCTTCTTTCGTGTACACTTTATTTGCTCGCTTAGACGAGTCAGGTTCGAAACAATTTGTGACCGACACCAAGTTCTCGCCAGGATAGGTGAGTGCTCTTGGGCTCCCCACGTCTTACAAGTTGAGCAGGAGTTGCCCTGTAAACCGTACCGGTCCATTGTTCGCACCATGGCTCTACGTAGAGAAGAGTGTAGTTTTTGTGTTTTGTTTTTCCTTTTGATGTGCGCACTTCGTTCTTCGTTTCGGGCTTCCTTCGTGAATCACGGAAGAGGTTCCTACGCGCTTCTTACTAGTCCACTTGGTTGAGAAAAGATGGCTGTCGTGTTTTCCAGAGGAAGAAGATCGACAGGCTGCCGACGGCCCTGAAATGCACCAACTTCGGCGTTCCCGTGGGGCGCTTTTTTTTTCCCAGGCTCTCGGCGCGCGAAACTCGGCTGGTGTTTCCGCGCGCCTTTGCACCAGCTCTCAGCGCGCAAAAATCGAAAGACGATCCCGCAGGCGCCATAAGTAACAGGCTCTCAGCGCAAATACTCGAGGGACTGCCTTGTGCTTAGTTCGAAGGAGGCTAGAGGGGGAGAAACAATACAACTACAAACATTTTGTTGAACGCTTACGCCCGCCACTAAACCCAGATTCACCTGTGTTTCGTGTGGGCTACAGCCTTTGATCTTTTGCAGCTGGCAGCCTCCTCAAGTATTTCCTACAAAGCAGGTGCTTATAAAAAAGATTATTGGACACGGTGTTCCCGTAAGGCCTTTTATACAGGCACTCAGCGCGCAAAATATTCGCAAGGTTTTCCTGTCGCCGTCTTCACAACAGGCTCTCGGTGCGCAAAACTCGGAAAGTGTTCCCGTAGGGCACCTCAGGAACAGGCTTTCGGTGCGCGAAGTTCGGCACGGACAGCCATTCACAACTGGCACTCAAAAAAATCGAAATGACTTCCCCGTGGACCTTCACAACAGGCTATTGGCGTGCAGAATTGGACATGGTGATCCCGATGCCTTCGTCACAGGGCAGTCAGCGCGCAGAAGGTTCGAAAAATGATGTTCCCGTGGGTCCTCGGAACAGGCCCTCAGCGCGCAAAATTGAATATGGTGTTCTCGTAGGCCCTTGTGACAGGCTTTCAGCTCGCAAAAGACTCGAACGGTATATGTGCATGGCCACATTCGCACACATGGCTCTCGGCGCGCAAAATTGGACATGGTGTTCCCGTGGGTCTTCATCACAAACGCCCAGCGCGCAAAATGTGTTCGGAATGGTATTCCCGTGACCGCCTTCAAAGCACGCGGTATTGCTACGAATGATCCCGTGTGTGCCGACACTTCGGACTTGTAAGAGGCGTATCATACAGGGCGAGGTCCAGCCTCAGAAGCAGAAGGGTGTGCCCAAGTCACACCCGAAAAGCGGGTGTGCTACAACCAGACGCGTGTAAATCCTCACCCGAAAAGCGGGAGTGACAGCGTCTGAGGCTGGACTCTGCCGTGTTCTTGGTCCTGGTATCACCCGCACTGTCTCGACAACCCACGAGCACGACGGCCCAGCGGCTACTTTCGACCTTCAGACTGGTTCTTCGGCGGTGCCGAAGTCGTGGTCATTCGACGAGGTGGCCACCGTACCGTAGCCGCCGACCCATTCTGCGAAGAAGCTCTTCGTTTGCGAACGACCGAACGAGTCTCTGTCCCTGTGTTGCAGGAGGATACGTGAGGCGGGAGAGGAAAATCGTAGTAGGAGGGGGGTTCCTTGACTTTCCGTGCTTTCTCGGAGCTTCCTTCGACGTTCCGGGCTTCTCTCGCGAACCTTTCTGACTGCGAGCTTTCTTGGCAAGACCCAGGAACAACATTCGTGGGGAGAGTGACTTTTTCTTCTCGCCTGTATTTCACCTGAATACGTTCCGGCTAAAAGACCCAGGTACACTACTTGTCTTTGGACGTCTGGGTTTAGTTAAAGGGGGGGGTCGAATAATAACACCTGTGCTTTTATTCGATTTGTTTGTGCGTGCCGGTTGATCGTTTTCCCACTTGTATTTACCCTGTGTGTATTCAGGTAAGGAATTCTGATCAACCACCAAAACACGCTGCCTACGTCTTTTTAGCCTGCACAGTACATTGAAGGGCAACCCACAAGATTGTTAGTACTAAAAAAAGTTCCGGGTTCCGAACAGTAGCAGGATCAAATAGTGGTAGTGCTTTTAGACAACCAGACGTGTATCAAATAACTGTTATTATTCGACCCCCCTTTGACTTCCGAACCGAAACATCAGCTCACCGCCATTTACGACGTAACCGATGTTCCTCCAGAAACTGAGTTCCGGCTACGCCTGTTGAGTTCTGGGTACGCGTTCAGCAAAGCTGGCAAAAAGTGGAAGGTGTGCAGGCATCTTGTTAAGAACCATCCATCCATCCATCAGCCGGCTGACCCCCCCCCCCCCCCCTCATAGGCTATTTTCACTGTGTGAGGGGGGAGACGCTACCTGTCACTCTCTAAGGTGGTCACCACGGTGGGCGGTCAGAAAAAAAAAATTTTTTTTTTGCCCCAAATACCCCAAATACCACACTTTGGAAATTTTTTGTGGGCACACTTTTGGCAGGGAATTTTGACCATTTCACCTTAGAGAATTTGACCACCCAGCCTCCAAGGCAACTGCACTGTAGAGGGGGGGGGGGGGGTCTGGTTTATCCGGCCATCCGGCCAAAGTGGCTGATCCTTAACAAGAGCGCTGAAGGTGTGCCCCCTTGATCCAATCTGTTTTCTTTCAGCACTGGTGGGAAGAGGTTTCGCTGGCATACCCGGCGTCGTCGTTGCGGGTGCCGGTGGTGGCTTCCAGGTCGATCCCGGGCTGTCGGCGGGCGCGGAGGGCGTTCGCGCTCCTGTGGAACAAGACGCCGGTGCGCACGATTTGCACCAAAAATCGGATGGCCAGCAGGATGATCGCCAGCGTGTTTTCGATCGACTCGTCGTCGTCGTACAGGAAGTACGGCACCAGAACCGCGCCCAGGAACGTGCCGAGGCAGACGTAGCACAGGGTGACGTCGATCCACACCGACGCGTACCTGCAGCAGACCGAGCCGAGTATCCACGCCCGCGTCGTCGCCTCCAAGCAGACGACCGCCGTGAGCGCGGTTTCGAAGATGAACAGCCCCAGGCTCCGGGTCCCGTGGACCGCTATCCACACGCCGGCGCCCACCGCCAGCACGAGGCAGAGCACATTGTACGCGACCACCGCAGGGTGCATGCTGTACATGTCGTACCGCTCCTTTGCTGTGACCTCGTCGCACGCATTCTCCCGGTCATCCACTCCGTCCTCGCCCACGCCTTCGATGTGCACCCCCATTGCGGGTGTTTCGTGAGGGGGGGTGTTGGGGCGCCGACCCCTCCCTCTGCTGAGTTCTCCTTTTTTTAGAGTTAAAGTTCGCTTGAGAGTCCGGGATTTGGCTTCCCCTTTTTTAGAGAGTGAAAGTTCGGGTGACGAATACGTCAAATGGTTTTCGTGGTATGGTGTATGTGTATAGGATTGCATATTTACATCGGTGCGTGTAGGTGTGTGCCATTTTGCTATTAACCACACACATTCGCTTCGCAGACACTTCAACCACGGGGCAGATATTTTCCTGCGGTACGAAGATGCAGCCCCCAGGCTCCAGGCCGCTATCCACACGCCGGCGCCCACCGCCAGCACGAGGCAGAGCACATTGGCGGCCACATTCGCCCGTGCCCACACGCCGGCCAGCTCTTCCCATCGAGCTAGCAATCCAGCTAAGGAGCACAACCGAGGATCCCGTACTGTCAGCGGTCCGCCAAGGAACGGAACCGAGGTCTGTTTTGTAGAACAGCGCATTAAATGTGAGTTTAATTCGCACACCGGAGCGGCGCCTACGGCTCCGAAGGCAACCGCACCGAAGGAGAATTAAACTCCTGTCTCTAAGACTAGCGTCTTTTTACCAAGTACTGACTACCCAGGGTCGGGCAACAACCGAATGAAAAAAGATGACCACTTTCCGGTGACCAACGATGATGAAACTTATAAGGCAAAAGTTTCTTGTTCTTCACGTGAACAGGGTATAAACCGCTCCTTCGCTGTGACCCCGTCGCACGCATTCTCCCGGTCATCCACTCCGTCCTCGCCCACGCCTTCGATGTGTTACAGTCGTGCTAACCAGTGCATGTCGGTGTGTGTCTTTTGGCTGCAGCTATTAGTAGCAGCCACTGTACACGTGGCAGCTATTTTCCTGTTACAGTCTACAGAGCAAAAGGAACTTCGGAAATCGGGCTTGTTGCGCAGGTCCGACGCTGCGCAGTGTCTCTCCACAACGCGTCGTAATTTTAACACGTAAAAGGGTACGAGAGAGCACAGGAAAACTGGCCAGGCGCGAAGCGGGGCTGCCACCGCATGGAAGCTAGGGAACGTGGGCTTGGAGACGTTTTTACGGTTAGAGACCCAGACTGCACTTGCGGTGCGCATATGCTTGTGTCGGAACCGAGCGCCGGTCAATACCCGCCCTGGCCGAATACTTTGAGGTTCGAATGCAAAGAATCTGTGACGATCGTCTGCATGAGCCACTCTGGCGACTATCTTTTCGACAACGTGATGCACCGTGTCAGGCACCGGCAGGCAATGCGATGCAGTCCCAGGGGATTCGACCGGCTCAGTACACCAACTAGAAGAGCTTGTCAGCTCGCAGCAATCCCACGCTTCTCGTGTTGGACTGTGACCATCAGACTCGGAACCCGCTGACGGGATGATCACGTAGCAGAATGTGAAATAATGCTCCGAGGGCTTTTAGGTCGCAGTGCGCCATCTGGCTACAGACCCGTGGAGCTTGCAAATGAAGCCACGATATCCTGCTACCGTCATTCGTAGCTGTGCATATCTACGGTACGCATCTCTCAGAACGTGTGAATAACCGTACACTTCACGTGCGAAGAGATGACCGAGAGCCGGTTATCGCCGCAAATTGGTTGCATCCTAACCCAGTGGATAGCACGCGATACCCTCATTTCAGCGCTGCTATCCTCATTCGTAGCTGGGCAGATCTCTACAGCACGCATCGTTCAGAACATAAGACCACGAACACGTCATGCACGCGAGACTGCCATACCCTCACTCTTGGCAGAGCATGTCGATAGCACGCGAAAAGACCCTACAAGCTGCGTCGCTCGGGTCAAACCCAGCTCTCCTCAAGAGCGCTTCTGCTTCAGCCGCCTCGTCGTCATCGCACGCTGTCTCCAACAAGGCGATCAGCTCCTCGTACGGATCGCTGTCCGCTTTCACTTCTTCGGGGATCAGGGCGCTTGCGGCCATGGTTCAGCGGGGGAGTTGCCGCAGGGTTTGCCTACTGTACCATGTCCCCTCCTCCTTTGCGTTTGTTCGTGCCGCTAGCCATCGAAAGGGTGGGAAACAAGCCTCTAGCCTCCTTCGAAATAAGCACGACTACGGCGTGGGTCTTTTTCAGAGTTAAAGTTCGCTTGAAATTCCGGTCTCCGTGTGACCGTTCACGAGGGCTATGTGGTTACGGGTTGCATATTTAGTGCACGCTTTCGTTTTGGGTTATGGCTAGCCATGTCCGGGACTGTTTGTGACCGACACCAAGTACATTCCTTCGTGGAGTGTAGTCTTGGGCCCCCCACGTTCTACAAGTTGAGCATTGAGTTCTTTAAGGTGCAATTGAGCAGGGGTTGCCTTGTAGCCCGTACCGGTCTGTTGTCCGCGTTTATATGTATTTTCTCGCAGTTTTCGTCGTAACAATGCATTGTAAACACGAAAGAGACCGCTGGCAGCGTGTTTGGGAGAAGATTGGCCATACGATCATATTCACTCACTATCATTCACTAGCAGGCCAATCCTCCCCCGGCACGTACAAACGATTACGCCTGCCATTACACCTAAATTTACCTGTGTTTCGTGCGGCTACACATTATCCTCCTCCTTTAGATTGTGCAACTAGCAGCCTCCTGAAGTATTTCCTACGAAGCAGGCGCTCGTACAAAAAATTAGACACGTCAGTGCGTGGCGAGTTGCAATCAAGGGCAGCGAACCCCAATTTTTACTTCGGATCCAAAAGTTTACTTGGGTGGTGACATCACATCCAATACTTACCAGAACGTATCCACAAGCTACTTGGCGTGGTGTCCAATTCTGTCCAACGACTTCAACTCCAAAGCCCTACTTCGATCAATTACCCAAAGCTACTGTGAACGTCGGTGTACGATTCCGGCTTGGAACTCTCCGGGTGAAACAAACCGGGCGAAATCAACCTCTTTCACGCTCGCGACGTTGCTGCGGTAATTCCTAAACAGCTTATTTCAACAAGAGAGCAGCACCGTAGTGGGTAAGGCAGAACGATCTGACAAGGTATGATGCTGTGCATGTGGGGCATGCGACCCTATATACCATGATCTGACAAGGTATGATGCTGCGCATGTGGGGTATGCGACCCTATATACCATGATCTGACAAGGTATGATGCTGTGCATGTGGGGTATGCGACCCTATATACCATGATCGGACAAGGTATGATGCTGTGCATGTGGGGTATGCGACCCTATATACCATGATCTGACAAGGTATGATGCTGTGCATGTGGGGTATGCGCCCCTATATACCATCTTTTGAGGCCGAACTAGGGGCCGAATCCCTGCATGGAACCCCATTTCTTCAAGTATATCGGCCCCTGTTGGCTACACAGGGCGCATCCTACCATTGCATGCGAAATGATCTATCAAGCTGCATCGGGACCAGCCACGGAAAAGAAGGAAAAAGGAGGAGTACACGGTCGCCAGAACGGCACATCGACAAGAAAAGAAAAGGATGGAACGACAGCAATACACAAGGGAGTGGGTCAGTGTTCCCACTGGCGCAGTGGCCAGAAGTGACGACGGAGGCGTGCACGGGACAGTGTGGTGACGAGGCGATCTAGTTTACTGGGTGCCAACGTCTTGGCTGGTGTTGACCCGCTCGCATCTAGTCCGGTGCTCTAAGAACGGTGGGTGCCTTCAAGCAATCTCTCCATTAGGATGAAAGCGCTTACGCGTGCACTTTCACAAGCGTTTTTTTGTGTTTCCGGCGATTACCGCGCAGCCAGTTGCCTGTGACGGCGTTCTTTTTGATTGCTGATAAATAGTCAAAAGGGTTGGTTAGGTTTTTTTTTTTTTTTTTTGTGCGCGGCGGAACTCTCACCCGCTCTGCGGCCAGTTCCATGTAGTAGTGTTGTAAATTTGTTGCATTAGTGTGATTGTCAGGCCTTCGACTACCCTGAGCAACGCACTATGCACACTCCGTGTCTACGTCACAGCAGATGGAACGCGTCTGTTGTTGTACGCTGCCAACTCTTAACATTTGGTACCAACAATCATTGTCGACCCCGTACGGGCGGAGGGGGAGGCAGGGTGTCCAGCACGCAGAAAGCCTTCTGGGGAAACTATGCGTCAAACTCGAGAGTTGCACGACTCCAAAACGGGAAACCAAAACGGGAAATCCTCGGAAACGTTATGTAACACATCTCTTCACAGCAGCAAACACTGATCATGTTTCGACATACGTGGAAAAAGGTAGAACCCGAGCTAGACACTGCTGGACACTGTGTTTACAGAGCGAAGACACGTCAAAATATTTCTGCGTTTGTGCGCTGCTGTGAATAGATTTGCTAAGAACGAGTCCCAGGTTCCCCGTAGTGAAGTTTTACAACGCTTCACACGATCTACAGTGTCCTCCAGAATGCTTTCCGCACCCTGGACAGCCCCCATCGCTGCATCCCCCCTCCCAGGGAGGGGGTGAGATCCAGATCCATCCACGGAGCAACATCGGCCCCAGAAGCTTTAAGGACGGGGTGGGAGGGAAGCATCCACTGACGTCGACTGCTAACGTCACGACAAACTGGTCTTCGAACGCTGCGCTTTCGGGGGCGAAGACACATCAAAAGAAGGGATCAGTGTTTTCTGCTGTGAACAGAGGCAGATGTGTCAGAAAGACCTGTCCGATATACGTCCCAGAATCCCCAGCTTGGGGCACCCAACGCATGCGTTTGACCCCATGGACACACCCGGATAGCTCCTTCCCCTCAGTCTGTCCAGGGTTGTGCGCACGTGTGCTAACTCCGGCCAAGCTTTACTGCGGGTTATGCGTGACGTCATTGCCTCCCGGGCAAGAGTTTCTACTACGCATTTCTTCTCAAGGGATTAAAACAAAAATACGTTACACTCGGAGGCTGCCCGATGTTTATTTCGACGACGGGCTAGAGAGGGAGAAACACGTACAAAAGTGAGTCATCTGTTGGACGATTACGCCCGACACTAGACCCAGACTTGTCTGCGTTTCGTGTGGGCTTCGAGATTTCGCAACTCGCGGCCTCTTCGAGTATTACCCACGAAGCAGTGTGCTCCCAAAGCACAAAGAAAATACTCCCTGGGTGCGGAAGAGGAACGGACACTCGATGCAGTTCTGCGAACACCGATTTGTACCGGACGTTCTCACGGGGACAAAGCGACGTGTGTATGCCGCGAAGCAGTGAGGAAGGGAGCAACGTTTTCCGGAACTGTAATAGACCTGTTGCGTCGTAGGCGGATGGCGGACACGGGATTGCGCCTAGGTGAAACCAGCTCGTCCAGCCGAGTGTACGAAGCGCCCTGTGTGTGCGGCGAAGCCGCCAGGGAGCTGGCCGCTATGTGCGGGCCCAGCCGGGATTCCTGAGGATAATACGGGCCCAGCTCCTCGGGCGGGGGCCGCGCGAGGGGGGCCAGGTCCCGCATGGCTTCGTTGTGCCCGGCGCGGATCCGGAGCATGCATTCCCCTGACCCAAAGGTCCCGAAGCCGTTATTGGTCACTGGAAAGAAGTGTGAAAACGGGTTTTTGCCTAGAGGCTTTTGAAGGAATGGATGTACCGAGACGGTGTGTGCCGACACTTGCTTCGCTGAACATAATATGCTCAAGATCAAGCGCGAAGATGTTCAGGCACCAGTGCGGAAGGGGCAACCTGTTTCGGAACTGCATTGACCTGTTGCAGGCTACGCGGATACGTACGTAAGGTGTTCCTCGTTTGGAGAGAGCACGTATTGCGAAGGCGCGGTGCGTCGTAGGCGAATGGCGGACACGGGATTGCGCCAAGGTGAAGCCGGCTCGTCCAGCCGAGTGTACGAAGCGCCCTGTGTGTGCGGCGAAGCCGCCAGGGAGCTGGCCGCTATGTGCGGGCCCAGCCGGGATTCCTGAGGATAATACGGGCCCAGCTCCTCGGGCGGGGGCCGCGCGAGGGGGGCCAGGTCCTGCATGGCTTCGTTGTGCCCGGCGCGGATCCGCAGGAGGCTGTCTTCCATCTGCCGCTGAAACTGCGCCCGCTGCACGGTCAGCTCCGCCGCCGACCGGTTCTCGTCGGTCATGTACTCGATCGGGCCCCACTTCTCACGCGCGTTGTACTTCGTCCTCCGGGGCAGCGTCCTCACTATCGGCGCGAAGTCGATCTGCGGTAGTAGCGAACAAGTAAATTAAGTACGATGAGGACAAGAACAAAGCTCAGTGGTGTCACCTGAGGGGGGGGTTTTTGTTTGTGCGATTTTACCTGTATGTGATTTGGTTAAACCGCTGCCAACGTTCTTTTTAGCTGTAACAAATACTGTCTCCAGGGAAGCAGAAATTGGTTGTCGCAAAAAAGAACAGGCATCGGAGCACGAGCGGCCCCTATTCGAACCCCCCCCCCTCCTACCGTGAGCGACTGATGACGCGGGATGTGACCCGGCGGAAGACTAAGCAAAAAGGCGGTTGCTCGCCTGATATGATGAGCTGCATGCCACACGGAGGAAGAACCAACCGACCCACTTGACGAGGACTCGACGAAGTGGGCTGTCGATGTTGGGCGCTAACATTGCGGGCGATTTAGTCTTGTGTACTGATCCGCGATGTTCTGGAGCGACGGGACGTAGCTGATATTCAGCCGGCTCCTGGATGAGGCCAAGCTCTTGTTCATCAGAGTTAGCAGCTGCATCGCATCCTGACGAAGCGTGTAGCCGCGGCGTACGCAGCCTATCACCGCCTTGTTGTCACACAGCAGGTTGATGTCCACGCTCGACTGGCCGTGGACCGCGTGCTGTACGGCCCGAACGACGGCGTATAGCTCCTTCATGAAGATGTCCGCGTGGAGTAACTCCGCAGGAAAACCGCCGTAGACATGGGACCCGTCTGCCACGAAGGCCCATGCCGACATGCTGGCGTCGGAGACGACATCGATCGAACGAGTGTAAACCGGTTTACACCATTGCCGCCAGGCGTTACCCCGCATGTCGGAGCACTGGGCAACGAGGCAGCTCTTGACCGCAGCTGGGCAAGGCGCGACGGAGTCCCAGAACGCGCTGTCGGTGGACGAACGGCCGGAAGCCAGGGTTGACATCCACTGCAAGAGGAGAAGTACCTCGTGGAGAGGGTACCCCATCACGTGGCGACGCCAGAGCAGAGACCCAGTCAGTTTCCACCACACGCGGACGGGAGCCTCACTACACTCCCGGATGCGATCCATCACCGGTCCAGCCTTCCCTATCCAGGATGGGTCCACACGCCATCTCTTCGCTGCGAGGTCGACTTCCAATCCCAGCAGCACCGCCCGGGTAGAAGGCTTGGACCAGCTCCCGATGGTCAAGCCGTACTTCGAAGTCAAAGCCTTGAAGCGAGCTGAGGCCTCTATAACTTCGGCCTCAGTGTCCGCCACAAATATCACGTTATCGATCCACGCGAGAACCTCAACGTCCACACCCTGAGCGGCGGCAGCCGCAAGCTCCAGCGAGACCGCCTGGGCCGCCTGAGGCGCAGCGCGGTAGCCCATCGGCAGGCGCGTCATCCACAACAGCCTGCCCTCAATACGGAAACAGAAATACTTTCTGACCTCTGGAGGCAGCGCAAACTGGAAAAAAAAGGAGCGGAAGTCGAACTCAGCCACCCACTTGCGGGACAGCACCGTACTCACGATGGTGGCGTAGCTGGGTAGGTCGCAGGGCGGCAAAGGCACGTGTGCCGTGGCCCGGTTGATTGACTCGCAGCTGAGGATGAACCGGAGCTGACCGGGGGCCCGTTTATCCACCGTAAACGCGCCGTGAAACCAGCGGGAAGAAGCCGCCTTGGGGACCGGCGCAGCGATCTTCAACGCGAGCAAGCGCTCAACGTGCGGCCTCATTCGTGAGTTGCGCGGACCAGGGCCGGATACGAACGAACCCGGTCTTAACATGCTTCCGATGAACTCGGAATCCAGTAACCATCGCATGTTGGTCCGGAGAGCGGGAAAATCGTGCAAGAGCGCTTCGTGACTGAAGGGCGGAGCCGTCGAAGCTATTTCACCTTCATAGGATGCTTTCGTTACGCGCTTTCCACTGCTGGCGTCCAACCAACCGTTGGCGTAGTCGTAACCCTGGAGGATCTTGTCCAGGTGGCGCGGCCACAATGGAGGCTTAGCGGGGCGGTGGTTCAGTCGGTTTTCTGCAGCGCAGCTGTACCCGGGACTGTCCGCTGGACCGGCTGCCAAAGGTGATGCGGCGTGTACAGCCGCGTCGTCCTGGGGTTGAGGTGACGACCTACGCACATCGCTGCTTGCTCTCCTTCCACAAAAGCCACCCAAGTCAGCGCGGCATGTCTGATCCTGTGTGAAGGAACCCCCAGCTCCTCTTGAAGGAAACTGTTGTAAGCCTGTCTTGACAGGTTGGGGAACACGAACGCCTTGGGGCCGCTGGCAGGGCGTTGGATGGTGATCCATTCCCAAAAAGGCGTCAGAAAAGCCCCGCTTCGTGGCAGTAAGAGACCCTGTCCTCGGGACGTCGGGTCGGTCTTCCCGCCGACAAACAGGATCATGACCTGTTGCTTGTCCACCGACCACATGTGGTCCAACCGGACCCGTTGCAGGTCCACGAACCGGCACGCCGTCGACCACTGGAACCGGAGGGCCATGGTATGCAAGCCGGGGCCTCGTGAGACCACCTGTAGGACCTCCTCTTTGGATGGGGTCCGCCCGGCATCGCGGGTACGTCGGTCCTCGAACTGATCCATGGTCAGCCTGACCGAGCGCCGGTATGCGCTCATCCAGTTCACCCGAGACATCCGGAAGTAGGTCACGTACTGGAGAGCCGACTCGGCCTTGATCTCGCCAGCCGTCACCTTCCGATTCACCCACATCAGGAAGGCTTCCTCGTCGGATAACGTGGGGCGAAAGCGTCGGGCCTCCTCCGCGTATCTCTGAGCGCGGCTCACCACTGACAGCATGGCAGGGGTGCTCTTGTAGCACTTCTGCACGGCGAGGAGGAGTGCCTCCTGATCCCTTCGGAACCGATCTTGATCGGGACACCCGAAGTCTTGTTTCCGAGGTAGTGACCTCTTTACCACCTCTGCCCACAAACCCGCGGTAGGCAGGCCTGCGGGACTCGCCGACCCTCACCTTCGAGGCCTCTTCAGGGAGGGCTCCTTCTTCTCCTCCTTGTTGTCTGCCTTTTTTGCCAGCTCGGCCATGGCCTTCTGGGCTTGGATCAAGGCCGCCTTCGTGAAGTCGGCATAGTCCATGGACCCGAAGCGAGTCTCCCAGGAAACCTGGAACTCAGTGCCGTTCGAGTGGAGGCATTTAAGGCGAAGGGCTTCGAGGCGGACCATGATCTGGTGCAAAACCTGGAGGACAGGCGGGGAGCTGTGTGCCAGGGGCATCAGAGCCGTGAGCGTGGAGAAATGCATCCTCCGCTCATGATCCAGGGAGCTTCCCGCATCGTGGGGGTGCTCTGGCACCAGGTGGTACGTGTACCGTGCCTTAACCTCCGACAGAATCATCTGTCGCCCCTGTCCGCTCGCCAATCCTTCCAGCCAAGTAGTGACTCGACGAGGATCCACCGCTTCGGTAGTGACCGGTGCGGCTGGCACTGGAGCGAGCTGAGCCCGCATGGCAGACTGTGCAAACAATGCAAGAAAGGCAGTCTTGACTGGCCCCTCTTCGAGAGCAGCGAGCAGGGAGCATGGGTCCAAGCTCGGGGGGACGGCCGGATCGTGATCACGGGTCCCCCTCGCGTTCTGTTCTTCTTTTAGGCTGCTGCCGGCCAGGTGTAGTGACACCAGGCACTGGGGACAGACCCAGCCGTCCTCGGACAAGTGTTCGAGGAACAGGGGCGCGACCTCCTTCGGCAGGGATGCCTTCAGGCATGACGGGAACCCCCGTTTGCCGCACCGGGCGCAGAAGGCACCCGAGTTGTGGGTCTTTCCACAGTCGACGCAGCAGTCCACGTCCTCGTCGGCGGCCTCCCAACCGTCGGGGGCAAGGACGACCTCGATGGGAGACCAGTCGACAGCCTTCAGGTCAATCGCCATCTGCACGAGCAATATTTTTTGTTTGTGCGATTTAACCTGTATGTGATTTGGTTAAACCGCTGCCAACGTTCTTTTTAGCTGTAACAAATACTGTCTCCAGGGAAGCAGAAATTGGTTGTCGCAAAAATATTAGTGTAATGTTTAGGCAGAGCACTGCCTCTCATGTATGTTTGATGCTAGCTTCAGGTTTCCTTCGCGGGAATGCAGAGTTTCCAATCATTCGCTTCTCCTGGCGTAACTCCTGTTTTGGTTCTAGCTATCCTGAGGGAAAGTTCGGAGTGAACCAGCTACTAGATGGTTCGATGGGTCTTTCGCCCCTAAACCCAGCTTTGACGTGCGATTTGCGCAACCGACGTCCAAACCAGGCGTAAGTTCACCATCTTTCGGTCCAAACAAGTGTACTTAACCTCGAATCCCTTTCCAGTGAATCAGGATCGGGCTGTGCTGCGTCCTTTCAGTGCGGCTTGCGGGTTTGACACTAAGCCTCGTAGAAGATCGCTGTGTCTGACATGAGCCTGCGAGCGTTTAACCACGTCAGGCCAGCTCTAGCAAGGACGTTGTCCGAAAACGCCGACACTTACCCTTCGCTGACGATGCCGCAGGTCACTTCCTCAACTCATTCCTATCCTATCCTATCCTGGTCGATCCGAGCAAACTGAGTCAGCCGTGCCTTGTTATTTTTACCGTAGGATACAACCGGCAACTCCCAGTCCTTTCTGTCGAAGCTGAATCTTCCGATCCGCCCTCGTCGGTCTTCGGGAGCCGACTGGCCCTGCTCTTCTCGTGGATCGGGATCGTCTTCCAGACTCCCTTCTCGTTCTCTTTCTTTTCCTGCTTCTTCTCTCCGCCTTCGCCGCCTTCACCCACGGGCTCACCTAGGTGACTGTCCGGTACAGTCCCCGGCTGGTCAGTTTCCGATAGCTCCGGTACAGACCCCGGCGGGGTAGCATCCGGTAGCTCCGATACAGTCCCCGGCTGCTCAGCATCCGGTAGCTCCGGTACAGCCCCCGGCTGGTCAGCATCCGGTAGCTCCGACACAGCCCCCGGCTGGTTAGTATCTGGTAGCTCCTGTACAGACCCCGGCGGGTCAGCATCCGGTAGCTCCGATACAGTCCCCGGCTGGTCAGCATCCGGTAGCTCCGGTACAGCCCTCGGCTGGTCAGCATCCGGTAGCTCCGGTACAGCCCCCGGCTGGTTAGTATCTGGTAGCTCCGGTACAGACCCCGGCGGGTCAGCATCCGGTAGCTCCGATACAGTCCCCGGCTGGTCAGCATCCGGTAGCTCCGGTACAGCCCTCGGCTGGTCAGCATCCGGTAGCTCCGGTACAGCCCCCGGCTGGTTAGTATCTGGTAGCTCCGGTACAGACCCAGGCTGGTCAGTATCTGGTAGCTCCGGTACAGAATGCCTTGGCGCTTCACTTGCTGAGTTCATCATGAACTGCGCTACTGCGCTTCGCGTGCGCTTCACTTGATCGTTGCATTTCTCAGAATGCTTCTGAAATCCACTCATTGCAACAAAGAAAGGGGAAGAAGAAACAGGGTTTCACGTACGATGGGGTAACCCCCTGAGGTAGCCACTGATTTTGTGAGTGAACAGGCTAGCCCAGGAAGTCACACCACCAGACCCTTTAGACTTTGTGTTGCTAAAACCCCAATGACCTGCTGTTTGGTCGTTACGCTGAAACATTCCCACGATGAATCGTAAGACCCCGGCTGGTCAGTATCTGGTAGCTCCGGTACAGACCCCGGCGGGTCAGCATCCGGTAGCTCTGATACAGTCCCCGGCTGGTCAGCATCCGGTACCTCAGTAATCGGCAGCTCCGGCACCTCAACACTATCCAGGTACTGCGTTCCTGCCTTCGTCTGTTTCTCAGGGCTCTGCCGTCGGTTGTTTGAGCTTGGGCGTTTTCCATATTATGTGCGAGTCTTTTTATTACCTGATAACTTAGGCTTTTTTTGAAAATATCACCAACCAGTCCCCGCCCACTGGATCAACTAGCCAGAACTCCACAACCATGTTCTAGAGGTAGTTACTTGCCCCAGACACCTGTGAGTGCAGCTAGAATGATGTGGTAGCAGATAAACCCCGGTTTCCCGAGTCAACCCGGCCTGGCCTGCATGTGTCAAGGTCCTGCAGACGTGTGCTTCCACTGCTGGAGATGTGCAGAAACTGCCAGAGGCAGCCAGAATGAGGCTGAAAATGGAGCCCTCTACGTCTTGAGGGGCAAGCGGGCCCTAGAACGAGCCAATATGCACAGGATGGAAGCTAAAACGCAAACGGCAAGTTTCTGAAAGACCCGCAACGCTGCCGAGGAAGCCCCAAGCCTCCCACAACTGCAGTTTCGAGAACCAAACAGCTGGGAGCAAGACTAACAAGCGACAAAAGGCAGGAAACCTCACGCAATCACGCAATAGCCATCCAGGCCCCTCCCCGACCACTCCCCACCCTCACACCATCCAGAGAATGAGAGTGCTGGCACCTTGTTGGACGAGCTCCGGGAGCAAAAGCCGTTTGGCTCGCGAGGCACACAGAACGGTTCCGTCAAGCTGGTGACGAATGAACTGCGGAAAGTTTTAGATGTGTTGAGTGGGGGTGACGCATCTGAGATGCTGAGGGCTGCAAGCCTTCTCGGACACTGGTGGCCTCCCCACAGGGGCAGCACTTACCTAGTTGTTGCGGCTATCCCACTGCCATCGAGTTACCCCAAACCCACCGTCATCTAGATCCTTCCGAATCCATCCAGCCTCCGCAAGGGTGCTGCACACTCCCTTCTTCAAAGCAGTTTCCTGTACTGCAAGAAATGGAGCCAGGTCATTTCCTGCAGCAGTTCCCACAGTTCCTTGCGGGTAAATGCCTGCTCAGCATCTCAGATGTGTCACCCCCACTCAACACATCTAGAACTTTCCGCAGTTCCTTCACCATCAGCTTGACGGAACCGTTCTGTGTGCTTTTCGCGAGCCGAACGGCTCCCGGAGCTCGTCCAACAGGGTGGCCACCACTCTCATTCTCTGGATGGTGTGAGGGTCGGGGAGGGGCCTGGATGGCTATGGCGTGATTGCGTGAGGGTTTCTTGCCTATTGTCACTTGTTAGTTCTCTAAACTGCAGTTGTGGGAGGCTTGGGGCTTCCTCGGCAGCGTTGCGAGTCCTTCAGAGACCTGCCGTTTACGTTTTAGCATCCATCCCGTGCATATTGGCCCGTTCTAGGGCCGCTTGCCCAACTTAACCCGTTCTGAAGCTGATCTGGCATACCGTGGCAAAAGAGCTGGCGCTGCCTGTTGTCGGCCCCGTCGTGACCCCTAGAAGAGTGGAAGGACCCTCAAAATGTCAGAAACGGGCTGCCGGGGTGTCTTCGAGGAGACCCCAGGGCCCTACTGTCGTGGATACGAACCCACAAAACAGTTTCTGGGGTGTCTTGGCCCCGTTCTGCCCCCAGTCTGGACCAGCTGGTATCATGGGGAAATCGGTTCCTCGACCTATTCTCAAACTTTAAATGGTAGGTACGAAAAAAGCGCACACCTGATCGTCATCTGCTTGCAGCTCTTGGTTCAGCAGGGACAGCTCTTCCGTCGCGGTGAAGACGCAAGCGGTTTCCCCGAGCGGCATGCTGTTGAAGTCGGGGGTCGGGGGCCCGCGCCGGTAGTCGTGCACAACGGCGGGTTGGCCGCCTGCGTGATCGTCGCCGGCGCCGTCGGGCGTCGCGGGCGGCGGCGGGGTGACCTCCGCTTCGCCGTCTTCGGGGGGGGACAAGGCAGACGCGCCTTCTTCGAGCTGCCACGCTGGGGACTCCTTTGGGAGCGGCGTGTGTGGTGACGTGGGCTGGTTGGGCGGTGTTTGCGGCACGGTGGTTGGACTGCGCTCATGGCCGGAGGCAGGGGGGGGCGGGCTTGACGGCTGCACGCCGGGAGAACGCGCCTGCGTTGCCTGCGTGGGGTATGACCTCGAAGCTGCCATCAGGTCTGCGAACGACATGCGGTTGCTCTCGTCCAGGGCCGCGGCCATGCGCTCTTCGGCGAGAATCTGCGCCATCTCAGCCCGCAAATCGCGCACGGTCCGCCGCGTGACTGTCTCGCGGAAGAACAGCAAGCCCTGATCGTCCCAATCGTACACCCACGATCCATCCGCCAGAACTGCCATCGCGCGTTGCTGCGGTGAATATTATGTAAAGTTAAAGTGAAAGCCCGATTACTTGAGGATCCGGGGGTTTTAAAGGCTCCGGGCGACAATCGTCGAAAGGGTTCCATCGTGGTATCGTTATTGGTATGTCTACATTATTTAGACTGTTTAGAGTAGTTTTAAGGAGCCGGGGTGGGTTCGATGACTGACGGGGGAACGCGCCTGCGTTGCTTCGCGGTGTATGACCTCGAAGCTCGAAGCTGCCATCAGGTCTGCGAACCGGTTGACAATTGGGCTGGAAGGCGGGTAGTATGAGACGTAGGCATGATCACACACTTTAACTGCGGCTAGCCAAGTAACTGTTGCGACAGACACCTAACTGCGGCTAGCCAAGTGACTGTTGCGACAGACACCAAGAAGGTTGAAGCATGGCTAAAGATAAAGTGGTGTCACCTGAGGGGGTAATCTCAGGGCCGCCCACGTGATAAGCCGTTAAGCATTGAGTTCTTTAAAGTACATGAACCACATGGAATAGCATGCACTGTTAAGCAGTGTGAACTTGAAATGCAGGTACCACAGGGGTAAGCTTGCATTTGTCATAGGCTAGGGTTATTTGAATACGTCGTCCGAGGACGACCTCAAAGCGGACGAGGACGGTGATAATAGGCTGGTGATAACCAGCTCTATTTTTCGTTTGTTGCGCTTTCGCGCCGGCTGTCCTGCCGAAGCAGTCGCTCGAGGGGGCGATCCTGACATGGATGAGGATGAAGTCGAGGTGGCAGGGCTGGTGATATCCAGCTCCATTCTCGAAATGTTGCGCTTTCGCGCCGCGTGCTTTTTTCCGGGTTTTCCCGCCGGGTCATTCGGTGGTGTCGGGAGTCGGGCTCTTTTCTGCCCCTTTCTTGGTGGTGTCGCTCGGGCCGGCTCGGTCGGAGCGTGCTTTTTCGCCATCTTGGCCGCCTTTGGGGACGCTTGACGCGTCCTCTTCATGCGCGGTGGTGTCGTCGGCTTCTGTCGGCCCTTCTTCCGCGGCGTTGTTGGCTTCGGCTTAGAGGGGGCTGGCTTCGGGGGCGCTGGCACGTGGTGGCCCTTTTTGCAGCAGGCTGACGGCCGCCGTTCCGCTAGCGTCGGTAAGCCGCGGTAGTCGTCACACGGCCCGCGGGCGTGTTCGCGGCAGTCATGGTGGCCGGCCTTGCAGCACGCTGTTGGCGTGTTGCACTCCACGCATCTCGTCATGCGGTGCCGGTCGCAGACCGCCGGAGGTAAGCCGTCGTTGTCGGTGTGGTGGTGTCGGCAACATGCCTCCACCGTAGGGCCGTGGTGGTGCCCGAGTGCGCGACAGACTGCGCGCTTCCCTTTGTGATGGGTAGCGCACTTGGGGGCATTCTTCGTTAAGCAGCGGCTGCCGGCTTATCCCGTGACACCTTTTATATGTACGCTATTGAAAGAGTAGCGTTGGCACTCTTACAGGTTCGTTCCCTCGTAGCTCGCCGGGAACGGGCACTCCAGTGAAACTGGGTATGTTACCGTTTCAGGTTTGGATTTTGGGAGCATTGCCTCATGTGAAGAAATTCGTTTTGAATTCCGAAAGAGAAGAAGAAGAAGAAGAAGAAGAAGAAAATACCGATCCGGGCAGCGACTCGTCGAACACGGGGGGCACCCGAGGGCCAACCGAACGGAGGGGACTGATGGACGCATGGTGCCCCAGCGACAGGTCGGCGGCGTCGTCGGCGGTCGGCTCGGCCGGGGCTTCCGCCGCGGGGTCTCTTTCGGCCGCCGGCTGCTCTTTTCCGGCGACGCGACGGTTGGCTTCGTCGACCATTCCGGGCGTGAGTTCCCAGCAGGACATCCTGGTGTCGGGATGGTAGTAGTACAGCCGACGGTTGAACTCATCGAATGCCATCTTCCACGCGCCGTCGCGCAGGGCATCGCGTACAGTGGGCACGTCTTGCCGCAGCCTTCTAGCTAACTCCTTCTCGAGGTCCCACACCGCGATCCCGGTAGCCCTGTGCCTGTAGTACCACCGCTTTGCACTCGGCTCCCAGACCTGCTTCCACTCGCCCGCAGCCAGCGCTTCGCTGGCGGTCCGGTGCTCCGCCGCAGGCGCAGCGAAGGCGGCGATGTTCGGCTCACGCTCCTCTTCTTCCACTTCTTCGGAGATGCCGTCTTCCGACATCTTCGAGGCCCGATGGAAAACGCTGAGTGAGTGAGGTGCGCCGCGTCTCTACAGCAGCATGCTTTACCCCCGCGAGCCCCAGCCCCGATCTGAAGTGTTTTGCGTGTGCTGGACAGAGCGTATGTCACGTACGAGAATAGAGTTTTAAGGCCGCGCGACGGTTGGCCTCGTCGACCATTCCGGGCGTGAGTTCCCAGCAGGACATCCTAGTGTCGGGATGGTAGTAGTACAGCCGACGGTTGAAAACTCATCGAATGCCATCTTCCACGTGCCGTCACGAAGAGCATCGCGTACAGGGGGCACGTCTTGCCGCAGCCTCCTGGCCAGCTCCTTCTCGAGGTCCCACACCGCGATCCCGGTAGCCCTGTGCCTGTAGTACCGCCGGCTCCCAGACCTGCTTCCACTCGCCCGCAGCCAGCGCTTCGCTGGCGGTCCGGTGCTCCGCCGCAGGCGCAGCGAAGGCGGCGATGTTCGGCTCGCGCTCCTCTTCTTCCACTTCTTCGGAAATGCCGTCTTCTGACATCTTCGCTTCTCTACAGCAGCATGCTTTACCCCCGCGAGCCCCAGCCCCGATCTGAAGTGTTTTGCGTGTGTTAGACAGAGCGTATGTCAAGTACGAGAATGGAGTTTTAAGGCCGCGCGCCGGATGGCTTCGTTGACCATTCCGGGCGTGAGTTCCCAGCAGGACATCCTGGTGTCGGGATGGTAGTAGCACAGCCGACGGTTGTACTCATCGAATGCCATCTTCCACGCGCCGTCGCAGGGCATCGCGTGCGCTCCTTGCCAGCGGGTTCGGCTGATCGACTCTCGGAACTCTTATTTCCCATCGCTTTGGTTTTTGCGCCGGCCTAGTACAATGAGACGTTGGAGGAAGACGTTCAAGAGGAGGAAGAAGAGACTATTCTTCGTTTGGGTTTTTATTACGACGTAGCGAGCGTTGGGGTCCCGTGGAGAAACACAGGACCACCTTGCTCCTGTCCTTGCGAGGTTGCGAGGGGGGCGGGTCAATTGGTGTCGGGATGGTAGTAGATCAGCCGACGGTTGTACTCATCGAATGCCATCTTCTACGCGCCGTGGCGCAGGGCATCGCGTACAGTGGTGGTAGGGCTGACGGATCGCGTGCGCTCCTTGCCAGCGATTTCGGCTGATCGACTCTCGGAACACAAAAAATGAGAACGCAACGACTGGAAAACGAGCGAGGGCTAGCGGCCTACACTGCATGAATGGGGGGGAGTGGGGCTAGCATGGGGGCAGCACGCAGAAAATCTACACTTTTCTTTCTGCCATCGACACGTGGCAGCGGCGTGTGCTTCCGGTAAGTGACAACTCAGCGAGCCGAACGGGCTAATCTAACTGCCGCACGCGGCAGTGTGGAACAGAAGACCGCGAGCCTCCAACTCAAGCAGTCTTCGGTTCACAAGGTGGGGTCCAGCCTCGGAAGCTGGAGTTCGAAGTGGATATGTGTGTGTGTGTGTCTTTTTTTAACTCCAGAAAACGAGACTGCAACGACTAAGATTGAGCTATGGGGCAGCACGCAGAAGATCTACGCTTTTCTTCTGCCATCAAACACTGGCGGGGCGTGTGCTTCCGGTATGCGACCCGTTGCGCGGCAGTGTGGAACAGAAGGCCGTGAGCCTCCAACTCAAGCAGTCTTCGGTTCACAAGGTGGGGCCCAGCCTCAGAAGCTGGAGTTCGAAGTGGGTGGGTGTGTGTGTGTGTGTGTGTGTGTGTGTGTGTGTGTGTGTGTGTGTGTGTGTGTGTGTGTGTGTGTGTGTGTGTGTGTGTGTGTGTGTGTGTGTGTGTGTGTGTGTGTGTGTGTGTGTGTGTGTGTGTGTGTGTGTGTGTGTGTGTGTGTGTGTGTGTGTGTGTGTGTGTGTGTGTGTGTGTGTGTGTGTGTGTGTGTGTGTGTGTGTGTGTGTGTGTGTGTGTGTGTGTGTGTGTGTGTGTGTGTGTGTGTGTGTGTGTGTGTGTGTGTGTGTGTGTGTGTGTGTGTGTGTGTGTGTGTGTGGGTGCAACTACCTTTTTTTAACTCCAGAAAACGAGACTGCAACGACTAAGAATGAGCTGTGGGCAGCACGCAGAAGCTATCTACACATTCTTCTGCCATCAAACACTGGCGGGGCGTGTGCTTGACCCGTTGCGCGGCGGTGTGGAACAGGAGACCGCGAGCCGACTCGGGCAGTCTTCGGTGCACACAGTGGTGCCAGCTGGAGTTCAATATGTCTGAGCCAGGTGCGCAACCAGCCTTTTACAACGACTAGCGTTGCTACGTTGGCATCCATGGGTGCACCAATGGCGGCTGAGGGTGCTAGTATAACGACTAACACTGCGACGATAGCATCCATGGGTGCACCAATAGCTTAATACTATTGCTGCTGCTATGTGCCTCAGGGTACAACGACTAGCACTGCTACGTTATCATCCGTGGGTGCACCAATATCGTATATGAATGCTGCTGTGTTACACAGCTCTCGTAGTTGGATCCAGAGCTTGCCGGGAGCAGCGCACTGCTGGTATCCAGCAGGCTAGGAGATACCCTTCGCATCAAGACCCTGTAGCTACTACAAGGTACCACGGTGTGTTGTAGGCGTACGCTATCGCCGGCAATGGTTGCGTTCTTTTCATGCGCTGGGGGGTGTGAACTCCGCCAGTTCCCTGCAGACGTGCTTGTCGAGGAGGAGCCGCCCGTGCGAAAGTGGCCCACCTACCAGCACCTCAGGTTGCCTCTGCAACGTGTCATCCAAGCACCACCTATGATTCCTCCAGCGGATGATGTACTCAAATAACACTAGCCCCAGTGCTTGCCTGCCATCACGGCACCTGCACTTTACTGATCCAATGTCTGCTTCGTGCCAACCGTAGGTGCACCAGCAGCGCAAATAAATGCTGCTTCTGTGTGAAAAATCTCGTACTTGGAGATCTAGAGCTCAGGTTGCAAGGTGGCCCAGTTTAACGTACTGCTGGTATTCAGAAGGCTGGGATCAACCCCTCGCATCAAACACTTACCTACAACAAGGTCCCAGGTACCACGGTGTGCTGCAGGCGTACATTATCGCCGGCAATGGTTGCGTTATTTTCATGCGCTGGGGGTTGTTGCTCTGGTTGAGCCCCGCCATTATCAACGCAAAGAGAGCACTTCCGTCGCGTGCTCTCCGAACTCGGAGAACTCCGCCAGTTCCCTGCAGACGTGCGTAACGACGAGGAGCCGCCCGTGCGAAAGTGGCCCACCTACCAGCACCTCAGGTTGCTGATACACGAGTAGCCTCTGCTATGCGTCATCCAAGCACCACCTATGATTCCTCGCGGATGAAGTACTCAAGTAACACTGGCCCCAGTGCTTGCCTGCCATCACGGCACCTGCACTTTACTGAAACCATGCCTGCTTCGTGCCATCCGTAGGCGCACCAGCAGCGCACAGTAACGCTGCTTTCTGTATGTCGTACTTGGATCCAGACCTCAGGTTGCAAGGTGGCCCTTTCAACGCAAAGAGAGCACCTCTGTAGCGTGCTCTCCGAACTCGGAGAACTCCGCCAGTTCCCTGCAGACGTGCTTGTCGAGGAGGAGCCGCTCGACGAACAAACCCTCGACCCCTGGCCTCGGCCAGAGCTCCTTGAACCGCGCCAGGGCCGCCGCGTTCTTCTTCTGCGCCACCAGCTCCTCGAACATGAGGCCGTACAGCCTCTGCGCCGGTATCCGGGGGTGCTCCCGCAGGATGCCGTGGGCCAGCTGCAGCAGGCCGGAGACTTCGCGCTCCCGTTGGTACCAGTGGGCGAGCAGGTAGAAGAACCCGCAGCCGACAGCGCACGGGAGGACCGCCCACATGACCAAGGCCGCCAGCCCAGCCCGTGCCAAGGTGACCGACGTGTCCCAGTCGAACGTGAACAGGGCGTCCCACGACAAGATCGTAGGCGCCGTCACCAGCTTCACACCGTCCGGTTCTTCCCGCAGCTTCCCTCGCAAGACGTTGACTTGCAGAGCGTTGTCCAACAGGGCCCCGGTGTCACGGTACGTGTGCCTCACGCCGTTGGCTTCCATCGTCCGCGTCAGGCTGTCCAGCAGAATGTTCCGGTCCATCCCACGCTGCAAAGCCTCCCTGCTGTCTTTCGCGTCTGCGTTGGTGAGAGGTCGCTTGACAAGACATACAGAATACACAGGATACAACTATATAAAGTCTCCGCGTGACCTTCGTTGAACAGGTCCTTTCGTATTGTACTGTGAAAGGGGTGTGCAGATCTATGTAGCATATGGTGCAGTGCATATATCTGCGGGTCTTTGTAGTGTGTAGTCAGTTTGCTGTCTATTCGTCCATTTTACATTGCCGGGTGTATCCCAGTCGAACGTGAACAGGGCGTCCCACGACAAGATCGTAGGCGCCGTCACCAGCTTCACACCGTCCGGTTCTTCCCGCAGCTTCCCTCGCAAGACGTTGACTTGCAGAGCGTTGTCCAACAGGGCCCCGGTGTCACGGTACGTACCGTTGGCTTCCATCGTCCGCGTCAGGCTGTCCAGCAGAATGTTCCGGTCCATCCCACGCTGCAAAGCCTCCCTGCTGTCTTTCGCGTCTGCGTTGGTGAGAGGTCGCTTGACAAGACATACATAATACACAGGATACAACTATATAAAGTCTCCGCGTGACCTTCGTTGAACAGGTCCTTTCGTATTGTACTGTGAAAGGGGTGTGCAGATCAATGTACTTGCAGAGCATTGTCCAACAGCCCCGGTGTCACGGTACGTGTGTCTCAGGCCGTTGGCTCCATCGCCAGGCTGTCCAGCAGAATGTTCCGGTCTATCCCACGCTGCAAAGCCTCCCTGCTGTCTTTCGCGTCTGCGTTAGTAAAAGGGAGCTTGCTACAAAGTATAAGGTCGCCGGGTGACCTTCTTAGAATGGTTTCTTTAGTACAGTATAGTGCAGATCTTTAGCATATGGTGCAGTGCATATTTCTGCGGGTCTTTGTAGTGTGTAGTCTGGTTGCTGTCTATTCGTCGATTTTACGTTGCCGGATGTATCCCAGTCGAAAGTGAACAGGGCATCCCACGACAGGATCGTCGGCGCCGTCACCGGTGTCACGGTACGTGTGCCTCACGTCGCTGGCTTCCATCGTCCGCCTGAGACTGTCCTGCAATATGTTCCGGTCTATCCAAGGCTTCCTTGCTGCCTTTCACGTCTGCGTTAGTAAAGGGTCGCTTGAGAAACTGGGATGCAAATTATACAGGTCTCCAGATGACCTTCGTCGAATGGGTTATTCAGTACAGTGTGAGCGAAAGGGGTGTGCAGATCCATTTAGTATGCGGGGCAGGGCACGTAGCTGCGGGTACTGGTATTGGTCCATTTTTCGTTGCTGGAGGTGCCGTTGTCGAAAGTGAACCGGGCGTCCCGCGCACAGGACCGTCGGTGCCGTCACCATGTTGACATCAGCAGAGCTTTGTCTGGCCGAGCCCCGGTGTCACGGTACAAAATGTATGAGAATAGGTGGGAAGCCGCAACAATGGAATACCACGCTTTACTCATCCAATGATGGGAAGACGGCAGCTGCTCCCTTGTGGGGTTGGGGTCTTCGGATCCGTAGCTCATCCGTTTCCAGCGACAAACGGAGACACCAGTCAGGTGGGGAGTTTGGCTGGGGCGGCACACCTGTTACGCAATAACGCAGGTGTCTTAGGGCAAGCTCAGCGGGAACAGAAATCTCGCATAGAGCATAAGGGTAAACGCTTGCTCGATACACGATCTTCAGTACCGACCCTCGGTGTGAAAGCATGGCCCAACACAAGACGCGGTCGTCTACCTCAGTTCACCATCCACATGTCTTGCTGGCAAGCACAACGAGTACTGCGAAGCTTGTCGCTTCCGGGAAGACCACAGATACGATCGAGGAAGCCTATCAACATAGAAAGGGGGCTAACTTGGTAGGAGGCCAACACAGAAAACAAGAGGAGAACAGCATACGCGCATAGTTGCGGGCCATATATCTGAACATTTCCTTCCGATACGCAGTGAGGTCACGGTAGAACTCGCATTTGTTGACGTCTGTTGGGGGGCAGTTTGTTGATATTTCTTTTTCAGAGCGAAAAAGGCTATACCACCGGGGAGTCAGTGTCCCCGGACGTCGGTAGGCGGTGAGTTAACCTGAAGCAGGTGTTCAATGCTCTCCATTGAATATTCGCTAATACAACCAAGATCTGCACTCATCCACGCTCCATCGAGGCTCACGCCAACGACTTCGCGGCGTGGACCATGCACTCCTACGCACGCCTGGCTTTGTGATACCAGTACGCGGCCAACTATGGGTGGATCGCTTGGGCATCATCCATTCTCGGGACCGGTGCATTCGGCAGGTGATTACACGCAAAGCTGATGATGCAAAACTAATGATGCAAAGCTGATGCTGCAAAGCTGATGATGCAAAACTGATGATGCAAAGTTGATGCTGCAAAGCTGATGATGCACAACTAATGATGCAAAGCTGATGATGCAAAACTGATGATGCAAGCTGATGATGCAAAACTGATGATGCAAAACTGATGATGAAAAAAACTAAGGATGCAAAGCTGATGATGTCAAAACAAACATAGAGACCCCATCAGAGAGTTCTCATGTGCATGCCACGAACCTCGCGGCACCTGTGTGTGTTTTCCCGTTCGAACAGGTGGGTATATGAGAAAAGCATACTGAGATATCTGAAGTCGACGTCAATGTCGTCGTAAAACGGGTACATCACCACGCAAGGGTCGGTGACGTAGGCGAGAAGCAGCGCGACCAGGGCCGCCGCCAGCAGGAACTTCGCGGCGAAGAGGGCGGTGAACGAGCGCTGCTTGAGGCCCGCGATGCGGGATTGGCTCGAGAAGCTGACGGTTGGCTGGGCGGAAGGTGCGTCCAGCCAGTCGCTGCCGGGGTGCTGGGGTGTGTAGACGGGGGTTTCGACGAGGGCCGAATCGCGGGACGGCTCGATGGAGCGGGCGCGGGTGTGGACGGGGGTCAGGCTGTACACCGGGGCTTGGTCCTGCGTGCACACGGACGCGGGCTTCGCCGTTGACTGCGGCGTGGGCTTGCTGAAGACAGGCGCGGCCGGCGCCGCTTTGGCCGCCCCGCGGTACCGAGCGGGGGACCGGCCAGCGGTGATGGGGTTCACCAGGTCACTAGAGAAGTACGGCTGGATGCGTCGGTGGCTCATCTTCGCCACACACACGTACACTCCTTGAGCAGAGCCGTGTATCTCCCGCCCCTCACCTCTTCTTTGTATTGGCGAGAAGAGAGGGGGGGGGGGGGGAGGTGGAGACGGGGGGGTAATTCCTAGTCGGCGTTCATTGTGGTTTAGAGGTTCGGTATTTTAGGGTCTCCGGTTGACCATTGAGGCTGGGAGTCGGGTAGAGTACATAATTACACACTTTTAAAACGGCTAGCCAAGTTTGTAACTGATGCCCCGACTCCGAGAAGAAACTCGCTGTGAATTTAATCTTGGGCCCCTACACTTCTAGAGTGAAGGTCTGCTTGAAAGTCCGGGATCTTAAAAGTCTCCGGGCGACCTTCGTCGAAATGCGTGCTTTTAGAGTGAAAAGTTCGCTTGAAACTCCGGAATTCAAGCGTTTCAGGATCATCGCGAATTTCGGGTGGCAGTGCGTACGGAAGAAGGAAACGGAACGCGGAAGGCATACTAAAATCTAAAGCTGTTTCAGACAGGTTTCTTGTGTGGTTCCATGTGGTTTCCGGGGATCCCGTTCGGGCGTACACACAGATCGGTGATCTTCGACTCTTTTTCTTTTTTTTTTCCTGGCGCTGGCTAACGTCCTGTGACCAATTGGACGGCCCACAGTGTCGAAAGAACAGTACTCGAGACGGAATAGGCAAAAGTACAAGGAGTGTGCTCCCGCACGTAGCTGCAGTCGCCGGAAAAGCATACAGTAGCCTAACCAGCACTTTCGAATTTCGCGAAATTTGGCCGTGTTGACAACAATAAAACTGCCGCCCTCACTCTTTGCTATACTAACGAACTACGGGCAATTCGATGCAGCTCTAGAGACTAGAGATGGACCTGATAGACCGTGGTGGACCGTGATTCACTATGATGAACAGCGACAGGCACTTCGATGCAGTTTCAAGAGATAGGGACGGACCGGCTCAATGTACTGTGAAATGCAGCACCCGACAATGCTATGCAGCTCCGGGAGATAGGGATGGAACTGATAGACCATGGTGTTGCACACGTGGTACACCGTGATAGACTGCGGCAGGCAATGCGCTGTAGTTTCATTCAGGGGATACCCCAGTTGTGGAGGAAAGCGGGAGACCGCCTCAGACTGCTCCTTTGTTAGTACCAACGATGTAAAGGGGGGGGGGGGGTCCGAATAATAACAGTTATTTGCCACACGTCTGGTTGGCTACAAACACTACCACTATTTGATCCTGCTACTGTTCGGCTACGCGGAACTTCTTTATTCGACACATCGAATAATAACACAGGTGTTATTATTCGACCCCTTTACGTTGCTAACGCAAAAAACGTGCGAATCGCGTCGAGTCAACCCTGGCGATGAGGTTGGCGAATTCATCTTAAGTAGCAGGACGGCGCAACTACGGACCGCCCTGCGCGCACAGGAAGAAGGGCTGCGTCGTCGGAGCGTGCGCCAGTCGAACGGCCAAGCCAGCCCGGCATGGATTGCGGAGCCGCCGCCAAGTGCAGACCGCAGCCCACCGTCGACCAGACAGACCCAGCGGAGACTGTCGCAGGGGGACGCTACACGACCCCGCAGGCTCACCAGAGCCGGACGCTGCGTTCACGGCAACAGGAGCAAGCGACGTGGGGTTCAACGGTACGACGCAAGATACAGGCAGACCAGCCACCGACATGGCGGGCACGCAGTCCGGGTCCTTCAACGAAGCGAGCTCGAGACCCTCCGCGCTGGACCCACCGGAATTGCAACATTCGTCTGGCGGAGGCTCCAGAGCATACGGCTACTGTATTGCGTCTTCGCTCACCTGCTAAGCCTCATGTACTGCTACCGACCAACAATTCTGGCGATGAGGTTGGTGTACTCCGGTGCCGAGTTGCAGAACGGCACTATTACAGATCGCCCTGCGCGCGAGAGGAAGAAGCGCTGCGTCGTCGGGGCGTCGCCGGCCGCTTGTCGGAGGGCCAAGTCAACCCGGCACGGATGCGCGGGGCCGCCGTCAGGTACAGACCGTAGCCCACCGACGAGCAGACGACCAGCGGAGACCGCCGGTTCAACGGGACGAGGCGGGATATGGACAGGCAAGCGACAGACATGGCGGGGAGCACGCAGCCCGGGTCCTTCAACGAAGCGGGCTGAAGACCCTCAGCGCTGAACCCGCGGATGTCCTGGCCGCCCAGCCGGTACAATTCGTCGGGCGGGAGCTCCGGCGGGGGCGTACGGCTGGGCAATCCAACGGGGTTGTTTGCGCGCGTACCGGGAACACACCTGCTTCGGCAAGTCGCATGCAGCACGCTACCGACTACTAATTCACAGGTGTGCATTGTCGACACACAAAACATGGGATTCACGTCGAACTCGACCCTGGCGATGAATGTATGCGTGTAGTCCGTTCCCGAGTTGCAGAACGGCACTGCTACAGATCGCCCTGCGCGCACAGGAAGAAGCGCTGCGTCGTCGGGGCGTGCGCCAGCCGCTTGTCGAAGGGCCAAGCCAACCCGGCACGGATGTGCGGGGCCGCCGTCAGGTACAGACCGTAGCCCACCGACGAGCAGACGGGCGTGGACCACGATAGACCCAGCGGAGACCGCCGCACGGGGACGCTTGACGACCCCGCAGGCTCGCCAGCACCGGACGCCGCGCCGGCGTCGAGGAACAGAAGCAAGCCGAACGTGGGGTTCAACGGGACGAGGCGGGATATGGACAGGCAAGCGACAGACATGGCGGGGAGCACGCAGCCCGGGTCCTTCAACGAAGCGGGCTGAAGACCCTCAGCGCTGAACCCGCGGATGTCCTGGCCGCCCAGCCGGTACAATTCGTCAGGCGGCGGCTCCGGGGCGTACGGCTGGGCGAGTGCGCAGATCGTCCGCACGGAGGCCCTCACCTCCGTCTTCGCACCGGCCCCCTCACCGGCCTGCTCGCCGGCGGCGCCGGAAAACGTGCGAACCGCGTCGAGCTCGACCCGCGCAAACGGCGTCGTCAGCCCCGCTTCCAGCACGGCCGCAGCCCTCCCCTGCCTCCCTTCCCAGCACCGCAGGCGGGCGCCGAGGGCCACCACGGGGTTGTCCGTTGGGGAGGACGCGGAATTCCGCGTTTGTCCGGAGCTCTTGACCCGGAGGTACACTGCCCTGAGGAGCCCTTCGCGCGCCTTCGGGGCGCAGTACAGCTGGCCCTCAGTCGACGTTTCGACGCGGCGCCGGCCGAAGACGGGCCAGCCCGCCTTGCCAGCGTCCCGGGCCGGCTTCCGCCGCACCGTCACCGACACCCCGGTGCGGCCCCAGGCCGTCGGGCGCTCGTAGAAGGCGTTGCCGGTCGTTTCGCGGAGCCCGCACTCGGCGGCGGCGCGCAGCTCGCTCCGGCCGCCTCGGAACCAGCGGCCGCCGGCGCCCTTCCCGCACCGGAAGTCCGAGATCCGCACGCTCGCTTCGCCAGCCAGACCCCCGCCGGGGTTCAGCACCACGCCGAACGTGTACGAACCCTTCCTCTCCTCATCCTCGGGTTGCTTCCACGCAGGAAGCGCCGCCATGCCCTACGATGGGCACTTCCCTCCCACTCCTCTGTCCACCCTATCGTTATTTTGGAATTTTTGAGAGTTTGCTGATTTGCAATACTGAAATCTCGCAATTTTCTGCTCAGAAAAAAGGGGGGGTTGAAGGTGTGGATGCAATGCTGAACCGCGCGATTTTATGGGAAACTGTTTGAAGGCCTGTTTGTCATGCTGACGTGCCCAACGAAGGGCGCGTGACAGAGTCGTAGACTGTCTCGCTACCAGCTAGAAGTCCGGAGCTCTTGACCCGGAGGTACACTGCCCTGAGGAGCCCTTCGCGCGCCTTCGGGGCGCAGTACAGCTGGCCCTCGGTCGACGTTTCGACGCGGCGCCGGCCGAAGACGGGCCAGCCCGCCTTGCCAGCGTCCCGCACCGGCTTCCGCCATACCGTCACCGACACCCCGGTGCGGCCCCAGGCGGTCGGGCGCTCGTAGAAGGCGTTGCCGGTCGTTTCGCGGAGCCCGCACTCGGCGGCGGCGCGCAGCTCGCTCCGGCCACCTCGGAACCAGCGGCCGCCGGCGCCTTTCCCGCACCGGAAGTCCGAGATTTCGCCAGCCAGACCCCCGCCGGGGTTCAGCACCACGCCGAACGTGTACGAACCCTTCCTCTCCTCATCCTCGGGTTGCTTCCACGCAGGAAGCGCCGCCATGCCCTACGATGGGCACTTCCCCCCCACACCTCTGTCCACCCTATCGTTATTTTAAAATTTTTGAGAGTTTGCTATTTTGCAATACTGAAATTTCGTATTTTTTCTGCTCAGAAAAAAAAGGGGGGTTTTGCAAAGCTGAACCGCGCGATTTTCTGCTCAAAACAGAAAACTGTTTGAAGGCCTGTTTGCAATGCTGAACCAAAAAAGATTACATGCCGAGCAGAGGCGCCTGACAGAGGCAGTACGGGCCGGCTTCCGCCGCACCCGTCACCGACACCCCGCAGGCGCTCGGGCGCTCTGCGGGCCCTCTTCTTTCTCACGACTGCGCGGCCTACGGCGGCGGCTAACACCTTGATCGGAAACTTCAGCTTCCATTGAGCGAAGGCTACGTCCTGAGGATACACGGGTTTGGCGTCGTTCCAGCGGTCTTCGGAGCAAACTGCTTCTATGCCACACTGACAACAAGCCTCCAAGTCGTTCGTAACAGTGTCGTAGCATGGCTCCGTCCCGGAGCCATGCTACGACACTGAAAACACCCTTTCGATGCCATGGTGCCTTGGTTGCAGCCTTCCCGCGTGGGGGGCACGATGTCGGCCTCGGTGGAGGCGTAGCCGTACACGTCGGCGCCCTTGTACGTCCTCGGATCGAACCAGTCGCACTGGACGATCCCCTTCTTCCTGCCGCCGTGCCGGCGTGTGGTCTCGACCCACCGGCAGCCCTTCGAAGGCAACCACCCCGCATGGTCTTGCAGCCGGGTCCAGTTGTTCGCTTCGACAGAAAAGTCGGCGTCGTAATCCGCGAAGAGCAACCGGCCGTCGCGCCACCACCCGAGGAGGCTGCCGTAGTCGAGCCAGTGCTCGACGCCGGACGACCGAAGGAAGGCGCTCCGCACGTCCCAAATCCTGATACTAGCTTTCCCGGAGGAGATGGACCGGTTGTTGATGGAAAAAAACTAGTCTGGTCCTTTTGCTTGTGCGCACGAGCGGAACTCGTCTGCTTTGGTAAGTCTTCTTGCAGCACGCTGCCAAGTACGACGCCAACCATGCGTTTGTCACCGCAACTCTCACGGGAAGAGCACAATAAAAAGGGAGAGGCGTCGTCGAAGATCTATCTCCGCCGTCGAAGATAGCGGGAGGCGGTGGGGGTCTCTAGGGCAGAAGACTGGGCTAGGGCGGTTCGATCGGCTCGGACCACATCAGCGGGGGGGAGCTCGCCACCGCTGTGATGAAGTGAAATGCGTGCAGTTAAAATACAGGAAACCCTGGTGTTCCTTTCCAGTGAATCAGGATCGGGCTGTGCTGCGTCCTCACGGATTGGCACATCTCCCTTTCAGTGCGGCTTGTGGGCTTGACACCCTAAGCCTCGCACACGTGTTAGACACCTTGGTCCGCGTTTCAAGACGGGTAGTAGAAGATCGCTGTGTCTGACATGAGCCTGCCAGCGTTTAACCACGTCAGGCCAGCGGGAGCAAACGGACGTTGTCCGAAGATGCCGACACTCACCTTTCGCTGACGATGCCGCGGGTCACCTCCTCAACTCATTCCTGTCCTGGTCGATCCGAGCAAAACTGAGCCGTAGCAGGCAGCCGGCAAGCCGTCTCGCAACAGAAGGTTGGACGATCTGAATAGGTCCAGACGTCTCAACCATAAACCCCAGTGAAGGAGCAATGATTAAGATTTGAACGCATCTCCAACTCTTACCACTCATCCATCGGTTTCAGGGACTGTTCTTTGCATCTTTCCATCACTCTACTTGTTCGCTATCGGCCTCCGGGAGATATTTAGCCTTAGCAGAGGGATACCTGCCGATTAGCTCAGTATTCCAAACTGAGCGACTCGTGCTAGCCAGGCCTTTACACGTGATAATCAAGAACCGTTTCCTTTCGTTCCTTTATCAAAGGCAAGTCCCAACTCCGAAGATATTCTCTCTCTTCACTTCGTCTGGGGTCCGGAGGATAGAATGGAATGCGGAATATCTGCTGCGATGGTCTGCGTTCGCCACACAGGTGATGACACCCCTTAGGCTTGTTGCCGCGCTTGCTGCTAGCAGCACATACGTATGCTACGTAGCGGCAGTGCTACGTGCTCCTGCTTCTGCTACGCGTTCACAGAGCTCTGGATCGTGCTGCTAGCAACCACCTGCCCCGCGACTGGAGCTCTCCGTAGCACCGCCAGCAGGAGAACCAGGTGCTGGCAGTCTTCGACGAGCGTGTCTATGCACATGTGGAGCTCTGTAGTAGCAGCGGGCAAGCCCCGCTGCTGCTCCGCGATTGGAACTCTCCGTAGCACCGCCAGCAGAGGACCAGCTGCAGTCTTCGACGAGCGTCTTCGACGAGCGTGTCTATGCATATGTAGAGCTTCGTAGTACGTGCGGCTGCTGCTGCCGCTGGGATGACATCGCTCACGGGCTGTAGGCGAAGATGGCCCGGGTGATGGGCACCCGGCACAGCGGGCAAGTCCCACTGCCCCGCGACTGGAGCTCTCCGTAGCACCGCCAGCAGAGAACCAGGTGCTGGCAGTCTTCGATGAGCGTGTCCCTCCTGTTCGCAAGGCAAACCAGGCACGTGTTCTCTTCGGCCGTCGTCGGGTTGTACCTTTCCGAAGGACCCTTGTCACGGGCGAGGACACTCGCGCCGTGCAGGCTGCCGCCTCCTTCTCCGTCTTCGAAGGGCCGCCGCTGCTCACCGGCTGGCGACAGGAACAGCAGCATGAGGAGCGCGTACGGCAGCACCTTCTTCCCGTGGGCTCGGCACGCCCGCAGCACGGCCTCGAACGCGCCGTCGGGCCGAGACTCGGTCAGCGGCGCCGCGACGCTGTTCAGCACTTGGATCACCCGCTCTCGGCGGGGGGGACGCCCGTCCGTCAGCACGCCCAGCTGCGTCGTTGGTTGTTCCATTAGAAGTTCCGGGTAGTAGCAGGATCAAAGAGTGGTAGTGATTTTTTTAGACAACCAGACGTGTGTCAAATAACGGTAAATTTCCCTTATATCCCACCCCAAACAAATTTGTGCCCTTATATCCCACTTCAAACAAATTTTGTGCCCTTATATCCCAGATTGGGATACAAGGGCACAAAATTTGTTTGAAGTGGGATAAAAGGGCACAAAATTTGTTTGGTCGTGTAAAAAGTCTTTTGAGGGAACCGAACCGGCCACCTGTGGTGCCGGTGGCGTGCGTGCGTTGACTCGGCCACAACGTCCAAAAATTCCAGGCCAAAATTTTCGACCAAAATTTGCCCCAACATTTTGCCAGGGTTTTTTCTGGGGTGGGCTGGAGTGGGGATTTTCCCCACTCCAGATTCTTGGCGAAAATCTGAGTGGGCTGGAGTGGGTTTTTTTTTTTCTGTTCATTGCAGCATCGCCAGAAAAGCTGCGACCCCACATCGCAACGCAATTGATCCAGAAGTGCGAAAAAAGGGGCAGAAAAAAGAAGAGAAAGGAAGAAATACTCGAGGGGCTGCCTTGTGCTTACTTCGAAGGAGGCTAGAGGGGGAGAAACAATACAACTACAAAATGGGTCTTTTTTGTTGAACGCTTACGCCCGCCACTGAACCCAGATTTACCTGTGTTTCGTGTGGGCTACAGCACATTTACCTCCTTTGATCTTTTGCAACTGGCAGCCTCCTCAAGTATTTCCTACAAAGCAGGTGCTTATACAAAAAGAAAAAAAGACGAGACAGGCAGGCACACCCACACAGGGGTTTGGGGGTCGGTGGTTCGATTCCCGCCGGAAATCGTTTTTTTGGGTTTTTGAAACAGCCCCAAAACCGACCTTTTGTCCATCTGCACGCCAGATTTTGGTCGCCACGCGAGCTGATTGCTTGCCCATAATCGCCAGGGATAGCTCTTTCCATCCCAAAAAAAAATTCCCAAAAATTCCAAAATTTTGACCCAAAACGGGCTGCTTTTCGGACGGAAAATCTGTGGCACTTTTTCGTGGAATGGGTGATATAAGGGCACAAAATTTGTTTGAAGTGGGATATAAGGGCACAAATTTGTTTTGAGTGGGATATAAGGGCATTACACCTCAAATAACTGTTATTCGACCCCCCCCCTTTACCACATGCTCGAAAGACACGGAGGGAATGGAAAATGAATCGGTCATGTGTCAATGAAAATGCAAAAGTTAAGACCGTTCCTATCCCATGGACTCGTTCCAGATCCGAGTCAGCATATTCTATACGGTGGTGAAATACAATCGAGGAAAGCTATCGGTCGTTGAGATACGATCTTGGAGAATCTGTGCCCGTTTTGAAATTGCGACAACCGCTGTGTTTCATCAAGTCTCAAGAATGCCTTGGAACAAAGGTGTGCTGAGTCCCGTTTTCAAATGGCGACGAAGGCGTTGCCCCTGGATACTGACCCCCGCAGCGTTCCTATGCGAACGGTTCTCCTCCTCGACGAGACAAGCTGAAATGCAGGTTAGCTTAATGTTTAGGCAGGACACTGCCTCTCATGGAGGAGGGGGTTTGCGGGTACAGTAACAGTCATGTACCCTATCACCCATTCCACGAAAAAGTGTCACAGATTTCGGCTTTTTTTCGGATTTCTGCCGAGTACATTTGCGCCGGTAAAGACCGGCGCGCAGCGAGACTAGAGGCAGCAGTTAAAGTTCGGGAAACAGTAAAGTTCGGGCGAAGCTAAGTTCGGGCGAAGTAAAGCAAAGCTCGGGCGAAAGCAAAGTTCGGCAAAGTTCTGGTCAAGCAAAGTTCTGGTCAAGCAAAGTTCTGGTCAAGCTAAGCTCTGGCGAAGCAAAGTTCGGGTGAAGCAAAGTTCGGCGAAGCTAAGTCAAAGCAAAGTTCAGGTGAAGCTAAGTTCTGGCGAAACAAAGTTCGGGCGAAGCTAAGTCAAAGCAAAGTTCGGGTTCGGGTGAAGCCAAGTTCTGGGGAGGCTAGCAAAGTTCCGGCGAAGCTAAGTTCTGGTGAAGCTAAGTTCGGCGAGCAAAGCAAAGTTCGGGTGAAGCTCAGTTCTGGTGAAGTAAAGTTCGGGCGAAGCTAAGTCAAAGCAAAGTGCAAAGTTCGGGCGAAGCAAAGCAAAGTTCGGGCGAAGCTAAGTTCGGCGAAGCAAAGCAAGGTTCGGGTGAAGCTAAGTTCTGGGGAGGCTAAGTTCTGGTGAAAGCAAAGTTCGGGCGAAGCAAAGCAAAGTTCAGGCGAAGCTAAGTTCTGGTGAAGCTAAGTTCGGCGAAGCAGCAAAGTTCGGGTGAAGCTAAGTTCTGGGGAGGCTCGGGCGAAGCAAAGCAAAGTTCGGGCGAAGCTAAGTTCCGTCCGGGCCTGAAGTATGCAAATACCCGGTGCCAAATCACGGGTCAAGAAAACCCCGGAGCGAGGGAATTGACCGCGGGGAACCAAAAAAAAGGTCCTCGGCGGGGTTCGAACCCGGGAACTCCAGCCCTAAACCCTGGCGCCGTTCACTCTGCCATTACGGCGTCAACTTCCAGGGGCAAAAAAAGCTATGGCCGCTGACAAAAATTCTGACCCAAAAAAACACTACGAAAAAGTGCCCCCGGGCTTCGCCCCCGACCCCCTAAAAAGTGGGGTTGGCTCGATAGAGCTATTAGCATACCTCTAGTCTCGGAAAATTTCCATCTGCAGGTCCGAAAATGGTCGGTTTCGAGATTTTGAGGACACGTTTGAATCCGTTGAGGACAGGGCTTTCCGAATATTTGGTCGGATAAATTTTTTGACCGACCCCCCCCCCGGAAATGGAGGTCGGCACCCGAAAAAATGGGGTCCTGGAGATCGGTTTTTTTTCTCTCTGCATCCAGGAGGGGGTCAGATTTTGATCGCTGGGCTAGCTGGCAGCTTGCCCATAATCGCGCATCCCAGAACTACTCGAAAACCAAAAGATTTCCCAAAAAGACCTCGAAAATAATTTCCAGACGGCTGCTTTTCACACCGAAAAATCGCAAAAAAAAAAAAATCGGACCGGGGGAATCGAACCATGGCCTACAGGGGCCCAGGAGGGTGCGGTAACCGTTAGGCTATGTTGCCAAACCTCGGGCCAAAATTCGCTTTTAGCGCCTGCTCAGTTGGAATTCTTATCGGAAAGTGCGAGATCGTCATTTACTCGTTTCCAGTGTCCCAGGACGGTATTTCTGCTCTCTCAGAGCTTATTTCGCCCGCTTTGCGAAGAACTCAAAATGAGTCCAAAAATTCTCACTCGGTAGTGAACAAAAAAGTTTTCCGCCGTTTTTTTAGCCCATGGTCCAGAGGATACCACACCCACACAGGGGTTTGAGGGTCGGTGGTTCGATTCCCGCCGGAAATCGTTTTTTTGGGTTTTTGAAACAGCCCCAAAACCGACCTTTTGTCCATCTGCACGCCAGATTTTGGTCGCCACGCGAGCTGATTGCTTGCCCATAATCGCCAGGGATAGCTCTTTCCATCCCAAAAAAAAATTCAAAATTTTGACCCAAAACGGGCTGCTTTTCAGACGGAAAATCTGTGACACTTTTTCGTGGAATGGGTGCTATAGTGAAAACCAAACGCACCAATAGTGGCAATAGTCTCAATTTCACGGGGGAGGGTAGGTAGTAGACTTCAATGACTTAAGTACGTGCGCTCGGCTAAGGCCGGCGCGTGGCGAAGTTAAAGTTCGGGATGCAAAGTTCTGGTGAAGCAAAGTTCGGCGAAGCTAAGTTCGGGCGAAGCACAGTTCGGGTCTGGTGATGCTGAGTTCGGCGTGTGGTAGCAAGTTTGGCCTGTGATGGCAAGTTCGGCGCCAGTACCCGGGGGGAGACCCCCCCCGACTCCGTTTCCCGGGGTGACCCAAATACTGCGAGATACTGAGAAACTCCGCAAAAAATCGCGAATTTCGGGCACATCAGACCCCGGAATGCAACAAACCTCGAAAACAATCTTCGACCAGAAAAGTGTGATGGGCGGGGTTCGAACCCGGGCCTACCGGCCTGAAGGCCGACGCCCGCTCTCTCTGCCACCCCTATGCATTTTGGCAGGGGGAAAAAAAGTTTGCTCCGCACTATTATCTAGTCCAAAAACAACACACTTTTTCATAGACAAAAGGGTTGGCTCGAATAGAGGCTATTCACATTGCATGTTCATAGGACCTCCAGTCTCGAATGAAGGGTACGTTGATCCACCAACGGGTTTGTTTCATTCACAAAGCCCAAGAAAACGCTTGTAATTGAGACACTTTGGGGGCTGAGGGCCGTTGGTATTGGTGCTGGTTTTGAGGGATAAGGAAAAGGTAAGAAATCTTTTTGCGGTGGTCTGCGCTGGCCTGGTAGTTTGTGCTACCGCCAACTTCTTTTACACTCGTTCTCTTCTCTTCTCACTACTGTACATACTCGTTCACTCTTTTTCTCACTTTGGCTAGCCAAAAAAAGACTCCTGCGACCGACACCACGAACACATTCGCAATGAATGTGGTTGAGCATTGAGTTCTTTTGAGTACATGAGCCACATGGATTAGCATGCCCATGTTGAGCATTGAGTTCTTTTGAGTACATGAGCCACATGGATTAGCATGCACATGTTGAGCATTGAGTTCTTTTGAGTACATGAGCCACATGGATTAGCATGCACATGTTGAGCATTGAGTTCTTTTGAGTACATGAGCCACATGGATTAGCATGCACATGTTGAGCATTGAGTTCTTTTGAGTACATGAGCCACATGGATTAGCATGCACATGTTGAGCATTGAGTTCTTTTGAGTACATGAGCCACATGGATTAGCATGCACATGTTGAGCATTGAGTTCTTTTGAGTACATGAGCCACATGGATTAGCATGCACATGTTGAGCATTGAGTTCTTTTGAGTACATGAGCCACATGGATTAGCATGCACATGTTGAGCATTGAGTTCTTTTGAGTACATGAGCCACATGGATTAGCATGCACATGTTGAGCATTGAGTTCTTTTGAGTACATGAGCCACATGGATTAGCATGCACATGTTGAGCATTGAGTTCTTTTGAGTACATGAGCCACATGGATTAGCATGCACATGTTGAGCATTGAGTTCTTTTGAGTACATGAGCCACATGGATTAGCATGCACATGTTGAGCATTGAGTTCTTTTGAGTACATGAGCCACATGGATTAGCATGCACATGTTGAGCATTGAGTTCTTTTGAGTACATGAGCCACATGGATTAGCATGCACATGTTGAGCATTGAGTTCTTTTGAGTACATGAGCCACATGGATTAGCATGCACATGTTGAGCATTGAGTTCTTTTGAGTACATGAGCCACATGGATTAGCATGCACATGTTGAGCATTGAGTTCTTTTGAGTACATGAGCCACATGGATTAGCATGCACATGTTGAGCATTGAGTTCTTTTGAGTACATGAGCCACATGGATTAGCATGCACATGTTGAGCATTGAGTTCTTTTGAGTACATGAGCCACATGGATTAGCATGCACATGTTGAGCATTGAGTTCTTTTGAGTACATGAGCCACATGGATTAGCATGCACATGTTGAGCATTGAGTTCTTTTGAGTACATGAGCCACATGGATTAGCATGCACATGTTGAGCATTGAGTTCTTTTGAGTACATGAGCCACATGGATTAGCATGCACATGTTGAGCATTGAGTTCTTTTGAGTACATGAGCCACATGGATTAGCATGCACATGTTGAGCATTGAGTTCTTTTGAGTACATGAGCCACATGGATTAGCATGCACATGTTGAGCATTGAGTTCTTTTGAGTACATGAGCCACATGGATTAGCATGCACATGTTGAGCATTGAGTTCTTTTGAGTACATGAGCCACATGGATTAGCATGCACATGTTGAGCATTGAGTTCTTTTGAGTACATGAGCCACATGGATTAGCATGCACATGTTGAGCATTGAGTTCTTTTGAGTACATGAGCCACATGGATTAGCATGCACATGTTGAGCATTGAGTTCTTTTGAGTACATGAGCCACATGGATTAGCATGCACATGTTGAGCATTGAGTTCTTTTGAGTACATGAGCCACATGGATTAGCATGCACATGTTGAGCATTGAGTTCTTTTGAGTACATGAGCCACATGGATTAGCATGCACATGTTGAGCATTGAGTTCTTTTGAGTACATGAGCCACATGGATTAGCATGCACATGTTGAGCATTGAGTTCTTTTGAGTACATGAGCCACATGGATTAGCATGCACATGTTGAGCATTGAGTTCTTTTGAGTACATGAGCCACATGGATTAGCATGCACATGTTGAGCATTGAGTTCTTTTGAGTACATGAGCCACATGGATTAGCATGCACATGTTGAGCATTGAGTTCTTTTGAGTACATGAGCCACATGGATTAGCATGCACATGTTGAGCATTGAGTTCTTTTGAGTACATGAGCCACATGGATTAGCATGCACATGTTGAGCATTGAGTTCTTTTGAGTACATGAGCCACATGGATTAGCATGCACATGTTGAGCATTGAGTTCTTTTGAGTACATGAGCCACATGGATTAGCATGCACATGTTGAGCATTGAGTTCTTTTGAGTACATGAGCCACATGGATTAGCATGCACATGTTGAGCATTGAGTTCTTTTGAGTACATGAGCCACATGGATTAGCATGCACATGTTGAGCATTGAGTTCTTTTGAGTACATGAGCCACATGGATTAGCATGCACATGTTGAGCATTGAGTTCTTTTGAGTACATGAGCCACATGGATTAGCATGCACATGTTGAGCATTGAGTTCTTTTGAGTACATGAGCCACATGGATTAGCATGCACATGTTGAGCATTGAGTTCTTTTGAGTACATGAGCCACATGGATTAGCATGCACATGTTGAGCATTGAGTTCTTTTGAGTACATGAGCCACATGGATTAGCATGCACATGTTGAGCATTGAGTTCTTTTGAGTACATGAGCCACATGGATTAGCATGCACATGTTGAGCATTGAGTTCTTTTGAGTACATGAGCCACATGGATTAGCATGCACATGTTGAGCATTGAGTTCTTTTGAGTACATGAGCCACATGGATTAGCATGCACATGTTGAGCATTGAGTTCTTTTGAGTACATGAGCCACATGGATTAGCATGCACATGTTGAGCATTGAGTTCTTTTGAGTACATGAGCCACATGGATTAGCATGCACATGTTGAGCATTGAGTTCTTTTGAGTACATGAGCCACATGGATTAGCATGCACATGTTGAGCATTGAGTTCTTTTGAGTACATGAGCCACATGGATTAGCATGCACATGTTGAGCATTGAGTTCTTTTGAGTACATGAGCCACATGGATTAGCATGCACATGTTGAGCATTGAGTTCTTTTGAGTACATGAGCCACATGGATTAGCATGCACATGTTGAGCATTGAGTTCTTTTGAGTACATGAGCCACATGGATTAGCATGCACATGTTGAGCATTGAGTTCTTTTGAGTACATGAGCCACATGGATTAGCATGCACATGTTGAGCATTGAGTTCTTTTGAGTACATGAGCCACATGGATTAGCATGCACATGTTGAGCATTGAGTTCTTTTGAGTACATGAGCCACATGGATTAGCATGCACATGTTGAGCATTGAGTTCTTTTGAGTACATGAGCCACATGGATTAGCATGCACATGTTGAGCATTGAGTTCTTTTGAGTACATGAGCCACATGGATTAGCATGCACATGTTGAGCATTGAGTTCTTTTGAGTACATGAGCCACATGGATTAGCATGCACATGTTGAGCATTGAGTTCTTTTGAGTACATGAGCCACATGGATTAGCATGCACATGTTGAGCATTGAGTTCTTTTGAGTACATGAGCCACATGGATTAGCATGCACATGTTGAGCATTGAGTTCTTTTGAGTACATGAGCCACATGGATTAGCATGCACATGTTGAGCATTGAGTTCTTTTGAGTACATGAGCCACATGGATTAGCATGCACATGTTGAGCATTGAGTTCTTTTGAGTACATGAGCCACATGGATTAGCATGCACATGTTGAGCATTGAGTTCTTTTGAGTACATGAGCCACATGGATTAGCATGCACATGTTGAGCATTGAGTTCTTTTGAGTACATGAGCCACATGGATTAGCATGCCCATGTTGAGCATTGAGTTCTTTTGAGTACATGAGCCACATGGATTAGCATGCACATGTTGAGCATTGAGTTCTTTTGAGTACATGAGCCACATGGATTAGCATGCACATGTTGAGCATTGAGTTCTTTTGAGTACATGAGCCACATGGATTAGCATGCACATGTTGAGCATTGAGTTCTTTTGAGTACATGAGCCACATGGATTAGCATGCACATGTTGAGCATTGAGTTCTTTTGAGTACATGAGCCACATGGATTAGCATGCACATGTTGAGCATTGAGTTCTTTTGAGTACATGAGCCACATGGATTAGCATGCACATGTTGAGCATTGAGTTCTTTTGAGTACATGAGCCACATGGATTAGCATGCACATGTTGAGCATTGAGTTCTTTTGAGTACATGAGCCACATGGATTAGCATGCCCATGTTGAGCATTGAGTTCTTTTGAGTACATGAGCCACATGGATTAGCATGCACATGTTGAGCATTGAGTTCTTTTGAGTACATGAGCCACATGGATTAGCATGCACATGTTGAGCATTGAGTTCTTTTGAGTACATGAGCCACATGGATTAGCATGCACATGTTGAGCATTGAGTTCTTTTGAGTACATGAGCCACATGGATTAGCATGCACATGTTGAGCATTGAGTTCTTTTGAGTACATGAGCCACATGGATTAGCATGCACATGTTGAGCATTGAGTTCTTTTGAGTACATGAGCCACATGGATTAGCATGCACATGTTGAGCATTGAGTTCTTTTGAGTACATGAGCCACATGGATTAGCATGCACATGTTGAGCATTGAGTTCTTTTGAGTACATGAGCCACATGGATTAGCATGCACATGTTGAGCATTGAGTTCTTTTGAGTACATGAGCCACATGGATTAGCATGCACATGTTGAGCATTGAGTTCTTTTGAGTACATGAGCCACATGGATTAGCATGCACATGTTGAGCATTGAGTTCTTTTGAGTACATGAGCCACATGGATTAGCATGCACATGTTGAGCATTGAGTTCTTTTGAGTACATGAGCCACATGGATTAGCATGCACATGTTGAGCATTGAGTTCTTTTGAGTACATGAGCCACATGGATTAGCATGCACATGTTGAGCATTGAGTTCTTTTGAGTACATGAGCCACATGGATTAGCATGCACATGTTGAGCATTGAGTTCTTTTGAGTACATGAGCCACATGGATTAGCATGCACATGTTGAGCATTGAGTTCTTTTGAGTACATGAGCCACATGGATTAGCATGCACATGTTGAGCATTGAGTTCTTTTGAGTACATGAGCCACATGGATTAGCATGCACATGTTGAGCATTGAGTTCTTTTGAGTACATGAGCCACATGGATTAGCATGCACATGTTGAGCATTGAGTTCTTTTGAGTACATGAGCCACATGGATTAGCATGCCCATGTTGAGCATTGAGTTCTTTTGAGTACATGAGCCACATGGATTAGCATGCACATGTTGAGCATTGAGTTCTTTTGAGTACATGAGCCACATGGATTAGCATGCACATGTTGAGCATTGAGTTCTTTTGAGTACATGAGCCACATGGATTAGCATGCACATGTTGAGCATTGAGTTCTTTTGAGTACATGAGCCACATGGATTAGCATGCACATGTTGAGCATTGAGTTCTTTTGAGTACATGAGCCACATGGATTAGCATGCACATGTTGAGCATTGAGTTCTTTTGAGTACATGAGCCACATGGATTAGCATGCACATGTTGAGCATTGAGTTCTTTTGAGTACATGAGCCACATGGATTAGCATGCACATGTTGAGCATTGAGTTCTTTTGAGTACATGAGCCACATGGATTAGCATGCACATGTTGAGCATTGAGTTCTTTTGAGTACATGAGCCACATGGATTAGCATGCACATGTTGAGCATTGAGTTCTTTTGAGTACATGAGCCACATGGATTAGCATGCACATGTTGAGCATTGAGTTCTTTTGAGTACATGAGCCACATGGATTAGCATGCACATGTTGAGCATTGAGTTCTTTTGAGTACATGAGCCACATGGATTAGCATGCCCATGTTGAGCATTGAGTTCTTTTGAGTACATGAGCCACATGGATTAGCATGCACATGTTGAGCATTGAGTTCTTTTGAGTACATGAGCCACATGGATTAGCATGCACATGTTGAGCATTGAGTTCTTTTGAGTACATGAGCCACATGGATTAGCATGCACATGTTGAGCATTGAGTTCTTTTGAGTACATGAGCCACATGGATTAGCATGCACATGTTGAGCATTGAGTTCTTTTGAGTACATGAGCCACATGGATTAGCATGCACATGTTGAGCATTGAGTTCTTTTGAGTACATGAGCCACATGGATTAGCATGCACATGTTGAGCATTGAGTTCTTTTGAGTACATGAGCCACATGGATTAGCATGCACATGTTGAGCATTGAGTTCTTTTGAGTACATGAGCCACATGGATTAGCATGCACATGTTGAGCATTGAGTTCTTTTGAGTACATGAGCCACATGGATTAGCATGCACATGTTGAGCATTGAGTTCTTTTGAGTACATGAGCCACATGGATTAGCATGCACATGTTGAGCATTGAGTTCTTTTGAGTACATGAGCCACATGGATTAGCATGCACATGTTGAGCATTGAGTTCTTTTGAGTACATGAGCCACATGGATTAGCATGCACATGTTGAGCATTGAGTTCTTTTGAGTACATGAGCCACATGGATTAGCATGCACATGTTGAGCATTGAGTTCTTTTGAGTACATGAGCCACATGGATTAGCATGCACATGTTGAGCATTGAGTTCTTTTGAGTACATGAGCCACATGGATTAGCATGCACATGTTGAGCATTGAGTTCTTTTGAGTACATGAGCCACATGGATTAGCATGCACATGTTGAGCATTGAGTTCTTTTGAGTACATGAGCCACATGGATTAGCATGCACATGTTGAGCATTGAGTTCTTTTGAGTACATGAGCCACATGGATTAGCATGCCCATGTTGAGCATTGAGTTCTTTTGAGTACATGAGCCACATGGATTAGCATGCACATGTTGAGCATTGAGTTCTTTTGAGTACATGAGCCACATGGATTAGCATGCACATGTTGAGCATTGAGTTCTTTTGAGTACATGAGCCACATGGATTAGCATGCACATGTTGAGCATTGAGTTCTTTTGAGTACATGAGCCACATGGATTAGCATGCACATGTTGAGCATTGAGTTCTTTTGAGTACATGAGCCACATGGATTAGCATGCACATGTTGAGCATTGAGTTCTTTTGAGTACATGAGCCACATGGATTAGCATGCACATGTTGAGCATTGAGTTCTTTTGAGTACATGAGCCACATGGATTAGCATGCACATGTTGAGCATTGAGTTCTTTTGAGTACATGAGCCACATGGATTAGCATGCACATGTTGAGCATTGAGTTCTTTTGAGTACATGAGCCACATGGATTAGCATGCACATGTTGAGCATTGAGTTCTTTTGAGTACATGAGCCACATGGATTAGCATGCACATGTTGAGCATTGAGTTCTTTTGAGTACATGAGCCACATGGATTAGCATGCACATGTTGAGCATTGAGTTCTTTTGAGTACATGAGCCACATGGATTAGCATGCACATGTTGAGCATTGAGTTCTTTTGAGTACATGAGCCACATGGATTAGCATGCACATGTTGAGCATTGAGTTCTTTTGAGTACATGAGCCACATGGATTAGCATGCACATGTTGAGCATTGAGTTCTTTTGAGTACATGAGCCACATGGATTAGCATGCACATGTTGAGCATTGAGTTCTTTTGAGTACATGAGCCACATGGATTAGCATGCACATGTTGAGCATTGAGTTCTTTTGAGTACATGAGCCACATGGATTAGCATGCACATGTTGAGCATTGAGTTCTTTTGAGTACATGAGCCACATGGATTAGCATGCCCATGTTGAGCATTGAGTTCTTTTGAGTACATGAGCCACATGGATTAGCATGCACATGTTGAGCATTGAGTTCTTTTGAGTACATGAGCCACATGGATTAGCATGCCCATGTTGAGCATTGAGTTCTTTTGAGTACATGAGCCACATGGATTAGCATGCCCATGTTGAGCATTGAGTTCTTTTGAGTACATGAGCCACATGGATTAGCATGCACATGTTGAGCATTGAGTTCTTTTGAGTACATGAGCCACATGGATTAGCATGCACATGTTG